>BQNB010001331.1:30456-142106 GCA_026074375.1 Tanacetum coccineum | reverse complement strand
CACGAAGCGAAAACGTATATGATAAAAATAAAACTATGACATATGGGATACTTATCTGAAATAATAAAAATATGAAGAGCACGTAGACGGATATTTAATCTATAGCCGGGATCACGTTTAATAAACGTTTTATTATGAACGCGAGACAACCTAATCGGTTAACCGTACAAATAAATTTTACTCAAAAGTAAAATAATAACGAAAGTATAAAATTAAACAATGACCTAAAAATATTTATTTATTGCACATAAAGGCTCAACGGTTGCTAACTTTAAATAGACGATTGTCACATGATTTTGTATATTTTGTTAAATATTTGATAAGTGTGTGAATTGTTTAAATGGTTTAAGTTAATATGTATTAGGTATAGGTATTTGGTAAATATGTAAAGTGACGTAAAACGTAACTTTTAAAATAGTTTTGTAAGTTTGTTAAATTATTTTTTCCCATGTGTTTTGACATTGTTATAATATTATTTGAGCATATCGTTGTTCATTATGACCGTTAACTATGATCATTAGGTCAAAGGTGCGTTCGTGTAACTAGGATTCCTAAGAAAATGAGCGATAAATGCTAAAATGATATGACCACATAAAGGTGACTCCACAAATAATTAAAATAGTCAATTATCATACGTTTACTTTCGGTTATTGACCTCAAAAATTGACGGATGTCATAGTTTTCCCCCGTAAAAAGGAACTACGTCCCGAAGTTCCATTCGTCCGTCCTAAGGTTTAGCGCTCGCGAATAGTTGCGGATACTTGCGCTTCATCTCGTCTTCTCGTTCCCAAGTAAATTATGGTCCTCGTCGGGAGTTTCAACAAATTTTATAATGGGAATCTTACTTTGCTTTAGCTTCTTGACATCTCAGTCCATGACTTCAATAGGTTCTTCAACAAAACGTAGTCCTTTGTCGATCTTGATCTCTTCTAGCGGCACGTGCAAGTTTACATCGGCCAGGCATTTCTTTAAGTTTGACATGTGGAACGTGTTGTGAATGCCTACAAGTTCTTGCGGTAGACGCAATCGATAAGCTACAGGACCAACTCGCTCAAAAATTTCGAATGGTCCTACGTATCTTGGTGAAAGCTTGCTTCTCTTGCCAAAACGTACTACACTTTGAGTAGTACTTTATAACTGACACTGAACTCTAACGGCTTTCGTCGATTGTCGGCATATCTCTTCTGGCGATCTCGTGCAGTCTTCAGTCTTTCCTCGATTTGAACAATCTTGTCGGTGGTCTCCTGGACAATCTCTAGTCCAATTAGCTTGCTTTTTCCTACTTCTGCCAAAGCTATAGGCGTTCGACATTTCCTTCCATATAATGCTTCAAATGGTGCACACTTTACACTCGAGTGGTAGCTATTGTTATACGAGA
Source organism: Tanacetum coccineum (assembly GCA_026074375.1). Taxonomy (NCBI): domain Eukaryota; kingdom Viridiplantae; phylum Streptophyta; class Magnoliopsida; order Asterales; family Asteraceae; genus Tanacetum; species Tanacetum coccineum. The sequence continues at coordinate 140,728 of BQNB010001331.1, read as the reverse complement.
ATTCGACTAGGGGTAGATGAGTATCCCAGTTTCCACCAAAATCAATTGCACATGTTCTAAGCATATCTTTCAAAGTTTGAATGGTACGCTCACTCTGACCATCGGTCTGTGGATGGTAAGCAGTATTCATATCTAGTTGCGTTCCTAATGCTTTCTGTAGCGATTGCCAAAACCTCGATGTGAAACGACTGTCATGATCAGATATAATTGACATAGGCACACCGTGCCTTGCTATAATCTTACTGATGTATAATCTTGCAAATCTCTCCATCTGGTAGTCTTCACGGACAGCTAAGAAATGCGCAGATTTGGTCAGTCGATCGACTATGACCCAAATCGCGTCATGTCCGCTACTGGTCCTGGGTAACCTGGTTATAAAATCCATAGTGATCTCCTCCCATTTCCAATCGGGAATCTATGGCTGTTGAAGCAATCCTGAGGGTTTCTGGTGTTCTGCTTTGACTTTAGAGCAAGTCAAACACTTACTAACATACATAGCAATATCCTTCTTCATTCCGGGCCACCAATATAAGTCTCGTAGATCATAGTATATCTTGTCTGCTCTAGGATGTACATAATACTTTGTAGTATGGGCTTCATCCATGATGAAAGTTCTTAAATTGCCATATGATGACACCTAGATTCGCTCAACAAAATACAATCCACCATCTTCTTTTCTTTCAAATTGTTTGTCCAATCCTCGTAACATTTCTGCTGGAGTGTTGACGTCCTTGGAAGCTTCGTTCTGTGCTTCCAATATCCTAGCCTTAATGCTAGAGTGGATCGTCATGCTCAAAGCTCTAACTCATCTCGGTTTCATCCACTCCTTCCTGCTCAATGCATCAGCTACTACGTTCGCTTTACCTGGGTGGTAACGGATCTTGCAGTCATAATCGCTGAAAAGTTTTATCCATCGTCTCTGACATATATTTAATTCTTTTTGATCAAAAATGTGTTGAAGGCTTTTATGATAAGTGTAGATAACACTCTTTGTTTCGTACAAGTAGTGTCTCTACATTTTGAGAGCAAATACCACTGCGCCCAGCTCTAAATCATGAGTGGTGTAGTTCTTCTCATGGAATTTGAGTTGTCTGGATGAGTATGCAATCACTTTGTTTTTCTGGATCAATACGCAACCAAAACCTTGGTTCGATGTGTCACAATAAACTACAAAATCATCTACGCCTTCGGGAAGTGCCAAAATCGAGGCATCACATAACATGTCATTCAGTGTTTGAAAGGCGTTCTCCTGCTCATCGCCCCACTTAAGTTTCTTATCTTTTTGAGTCAGTAGGGTGAGAGGCTTTGCAATCTTCGAGAAGTTTATGATAAATCGCCTATAATATCTCGTCAATCCTAAGAATGAACGGATCTCGGTTGGGGTCTTTGGGGGCTTCCAGTTCTTTACTGCTTCAATTTTGCTGGGATCCACATGTATACCTTCACTGTTCACTACATGTCCGAGAAAACGAACCTCTTGTAACAAAAATTCACATTTTGAGAATTTCCTAAACAATTTCTCTTTTTCAAGCAGCTCCAATATCAACTTCAGGTGAACTTCATGCTCCTCTTTGGACTTTAAATAAACCAGGATGTCGTCAATAAAGACAATGACAAACTTGTCAAGATACGGCTTACATACGCGGTTCATAAGGTCCATGAATACCGCGGGAGTGTTAGTCAAACCGAAAGGCATGACCGTGAATTCAATATGTCCGTACCTCGTCCTGAATGCAGTTTTAGGAATGTCTTCTTCGCGTACTCTCAACTGATGATAGCCAGATCGAAGGTCTATTTTCGAAAAATATTGTGACCCTTGCAATGATCTAACAAGTCATCGATCCTGGGAAGAGGGTAGAAGTTCTTGATAGTCAGCTTTTTCAGTTCTTGATAATCAATACACATCCGGAACGAACCATCTGTCTTCTTAACAAACAACACTAGAGCTCCCCAAGGTGAAGAACTAGGTCGTATGAAACCTTTGTCTTTGAGCTCCTTAAGTTGGTTTGACAGTTCTTGCATTTCTGTAGGTGCCAAACGATAAGGTGATTTTGCAACAGGCATAGCTCCAGGAATAAGATCTATGCAAAATTCTACTTCGCAAGATGGGGGTAAACCCGATAGATCTTCTGGGAACACACCAGAGAAATTATGTACAACAGGGATGTTTTCGAGTTTCTGCTCTACTTTCATTGTCTTCAACTGTTTTAGGTTCCCTTTGGGACGTTCTCCATGAAGTTCCAAAATCTCCTCGTTAGATAACGGGATTTAGACAATTTTCTTAAAGCAAACTATCTTAGCTCTACGATATGTGGATCTAAACTATCAAATACATAACCAATTAACACCAATCGGAACAAGAACCATCTAATAATAACAAAGACAATAAAAACATGGTCTACTTCAAATTAGACATAGGAAATCTCCCAAAGTCGTTGCACAACAGAATTTGCCTTCGCTGGAACTTCTTGATTTGGCAAGATAGAAGCTTCAACGGACAGCAGAAATATTTACTTACAAACCACATCCGTAAAAAGATATCTTAACCTTATTAAAAAAACCTGAGCATTTGGTTTCTTGCCAAACATAATAAGTGCCGCAGGCATATGACAAGCAAACAACGTGTTACCTATACAACTTTAGAAGATTCCTGCTTAGCAAATAGGCATAAGTTACGTGAGATGAAGCAAAAAGAAGGTACCACCACCGTTAGATCACAACCTGTTGACCACGAGACCAAACCTGCTGCTGAAATAGGGCAACAAAAAAAACAAGTGTTCATGAGTGTTCTGGTTGTGTCTCACACAACGGATTACAACCGCTATAAAGACCTAGCAACAACCTCCCAACTTCTCAAACAATCTTGCGTCCTCAACCGTTTCTTAAAAATATTTTTTGGGTAAAAGGAACAATCAGTCCCTGGTTAAATATATTACACCAAAAAGACGGTTCAGAACAATGGAATGTGGCTAAGGTACCACATTAACCTCAAGCAAACGCTTGAACAACCACTAATTATTCTCGGGACATACCCCAAGATTAACTAGAACAATAAATACCCTAACAATAGCGCCTATTGGGAAAAACCACTTAACCTTACATAGATTAATAAAAACCATCAAATCAAAACAAATGAAGGAGTTATATGCACGTAGACGGCAACTTCCAAATATCAATAAGCTGTTGGTCCCTTGACGTCTTCTTAAACGAGCAAGTCAACAACTTTATACGAACATTAGTCTTGATTAACTCAAAAATCTGATCTTGAGACCTCTTTATCTTCTTAAAGAGCCTACCATTCCGCTCTTGCCATATGAAATAACAAGAAGCAGCAAATACGAGCTTACATACGACACTTCTAATAGAATGCGAGGAAGCAACATGCTTAATACATTCAACAATATCATTCAGACCTGAAGGAATATTAGGCATACCCGTAAACACTTTTAAACAATCCCAAACCCGAGATGAAAAGCTACACTCGAAAAACAAATGTTCGTGTGAATCTGGCTGAGCTTTACATAAAGGACATAACGGCTGATCCACCATTGTAGAGTTGTTAACATCCCAACTCCTTAAAAGGTCTTGAGTTTTCAACTTACGTTTTATTACCAACCAAAGGTGAATAGCATACCTAGGAATTTGGTGCGAGAACCAAACAATATTAAACCAATCAACCTCCTCATTACGAGGACGAATACAATTCCATATAGCCGAGACCGAATATCCCTCTTCCTTGTTAAAATTACGAAGAACAAACTCATCAGACTTATTGGAAAGAGTAGGAATAATGGTACCAGCTAAAATAGGATATTTACCGACCCAATCATGTGGCCAAGCCCCATTAATGTGGTTAAGAACGTCAACAACCTTGGAATTTAAAGAGAAACCAGCCCTATGAATGTCCCTATTCGAAATAACATTAGAAAGAGGACCAATCGAGCTCCACGTATCAAACCATGCAAAAGTCAATAAACCATTACCAACTTTAGACCAGAAATAAGGCCTAATAAATTGGCGAACTTGCAAAACCTTTCTCCAACCCCATGACATTTTCCCTCGCAAAGGAATATCCCATAACGAGCGGCCATTAAGTTTATATGTGTGAATCCATTTCACCCATAAGGAATCCTTACCCGAAAGAATACTCCAAACATGCGATGAGATAAGGGCTTTGTTAAAAGCTTCTAATCGTCTAATACCAAGCCCCCCTTCTTTTTTAGGTAAACATACAACATCCCAAGCTACCTTCGCCTTACCCTTCTTCATATCCCCTTGACACCAAAGAAATCCTCTCATAACTTGTTCCAATTCAAACATGAGACTAGACGGGAGAATGAAAACCGAAGCCCAATACAAATGCATCGAACTAAGGACAGATCGAATAAGTTGAGCCCTTCCAGCAAATGAAAGCGACTTATTCTTCCAATCATTTACACGGCGTTTAATCCTTTCCATTAATTCCGAGCAATCACGATAAACCAGACGAGAAGGCACAAGAGGCACTCCTAAATATTTTACCGGAAGATTACCCTCTTCAAATGGCAGAATATTTAGAATGCCAATCTTGACATAATTTAACACGTTACAAAAATAGGCCGTACTTTTAGGAAGACTAGGCGCAAGACCCGAGGCATTCTTAAACTCTACTAGAGAATCCATAATAACACGAGAAGATTCCACATCACCATGAGCAAATAGGAACAAATCATCGGCAAAACAAAGATTAATAATATTAAGTTGAGAGCAATACCGATGATACGTAAAACTATTTGAAATCCGAACACGTCTTCTCAACATAAGAGTAAGAATCTCCATGACAAGAGTAAAGAGATAAGGAGACAAAGGATCTCCTTGACGCAATCCCCTTTTACCTTTAAAGAAACCATGAAGCGATCCATTAATGCTTAAAGAAAACGATGTAGTTGTAACGCATTCCATAATCCAACCAATCATACGCTGATGAAAACCAAACCCAAAAAGAATCTCCCTCAAGAAATCCCAATCAACCGTATCGTATGCTTTCTGGATATCCACCTTAAACGCACATCTCGATGGGCCTCTATCCAAATGATAATTATGCATTAATTCTTGAGTTAAAAGAATATTGTCAGATATACGTCTACCAGGCACAAAAGCGGATTGGTTTAAACTAACCAACTTCGACAAAAACCCTTTCAAACGATTAGAAATAATCTTACTTATGCACTTAAATAAAACATTGCAACATGATATCGGACGATAATCATTAATTCGAACCGGACTAGCAACCTTAGGAATCAAGGCAATAATAGTGTGATTTAGCTCTTTCAAGAGGATACCATTCGTAAAAAACTCCTTAATAGCCTTACACACATCAACCGAAATAATACTCCAAGCTTCCTTAAAGAAAGCCGCAGAATATCCATCAGGACCCGGAGCTTTATTATCCCCTAAAGAAAACATAGCCTCCCTAATCTCCTTATCCGACACCTCATCAATCATAGAAAGAGCATCCTCATTCGATAGACGATTACAAAATAGATCACTTAAATCAACATGAGAAGTAGTACCTGATTGACCAATGAAATCCGTATAATGATTGATAAAAGCAATGGGAACCTGATCCCCATCAAACAAAGTACCATCCGTATTAGTGATGCTATCAATCCTATTCCTAGTAGCTTGGCTTTTAACAACTTTGTGAAAATAGGCAGTGTTTGCATCCCCAAGCTTTAACCACTCAACTTTCGCTTTTTGAAACAAAAATCTTTCTTCATCGATAAGAGCATCTTGGAATGCCTTCAAATAAGCAGCTTCCTCTTCACGTAAAAGTAAATTGGACGGGTCACCATCTAAAGACTTTTGAACCTCATCTAATTCATGACGAAGCTTTTTAACATTTTCATGCAAATTACCTTTGTCATACAATACGCAAAGGTTTCTTCAGACCCTTAAGACGTTTCACAACTTTATACATCCAAAACCCGCTAACTGAAATACTCCATCCATTTGTCACAATATCTTTGAATCTCGTATTATGAACTAGAATATTGCAGAATTTAAATGGACGATTTTTTACCTCACAATTCATAGGTAACCTTAAAACAGCAGGCGAATGATCAGATATTCGATACGGCTGAAAAACCGCACACGCACCCATAAACATAGAATTAAATTCAAGATTCGCCATAATACGATCAATTTTCTTTAAGATACCATCATTACCTTTCGGTTTCTGATTCCATGTAAATTTAAGGCCCGTATTATTAACATCAGCGACTTCCATATCCTCCACGCACTCTTGAAAATCCCGCATCCCTTTATTGATGTACGATGAACCAGCTGAACTTTCATCCTCTGATAGAGACACATTAAAATCTCCTAAAATGCACCAAGGACTTATATAACGCTTATGAATAGACAAGTTGTTCCATAAATCACGTCTTTGAATGTAACGATTATGAGCATAAATAAACGAACAAAACAACTCCTTCTTTTCAGCTTTGAACACAATACACGCATGCATTACTTGATCATTGAACGAGATAATTACCACATTCACAATATCGGGGTTCCAACCAAGAATGATTCTCGAACCCTTAGAACAAGCCATTTCATTTGACGTCCACTTCCACTTCTTACAAACATTAGAACATAACTTTTGTAAATTAGACTTTATCACGTGTGATTCAAGAATATCACATAGACAAAGATTATTTTCAAAAATTACTTGTCGAACCTCTGTTTGTTTAGGGGTTTGGTTCATACCCCTAATATTCCAAGAAGCCAAGTTATACATTATTAACCACATTAGAGGGAGTGCTTGCCCCCTTAACGCCATCACATTCATTATAAACATTTTCCCACTTCCTCATCATCATCATCCCCGTCCATAACTATAGTCGAAGATGAAATAAACACATTCTCCGTATCATTATTCATCAGAGATTCAAACGAATTGCTAGTTAAAAGAGAGCTAGTATCATTCGTTTTAGAAGAAATAACATTTGTTACCGGTTGAGACTTACTAGCAGGCTTTGAAGGAACATTCTGATTTGGAAGTTTTTCCTGGCCCGGCTTCAAAGCTTCTCCCGTGTGTTGTTTTGATACAACCTTATAAACAATGTTAGGTTTAGGTTTCATGAATTTAACACCAGCCACCTGCTTTGTCATATTCTGCTTCTTTTTGCCATTCCTCCTAGTCACTTTCGTATAGCCGTCATCCTCCTCATGGGTATCAACAGTTTCTTTAACACGTTTAGGGCAGTCAACATCATCATGATAAAAAACTTTGCATACGTCACACCTAGGAGGAACCCATTCATACTCAATGTCCACAGTTTCGAGAGAATGTCCAGTCCCATTCGGAAAGGGAATGGCCACAACAACATTGTCTTTCATTGGAGTATTCGAAGATACTTCAATGAGAGCTCTCGCATAATCATTCTTACCCCACGACTTTTTACAAACCGTACTAGTATAAGCATCAAGCATTATAGGGCTACCAATTTGAGAAGTAATCAAACTAAGGCCTTCTTCACAGTAAGCCACAATTGGAACATTATGCATCTTGACCCAAATTGGAGCAGCCGTAATTGTATCCTTAGTAAGCTTGGTATTTGGAGTCCAAATGTTTAAAAAAATGGGGACCAACCGAATCATCCAGGGACCATTTTCAAGGACCTTCTCCATGCCCTCACTCTACGAAAATTGAAAGAAAAAGAATCATTTTTTAGCATTGTACGTTCCAATCCATATTTCACCCATGCATTCTTTACATAATTTTCCACCAAAGGAAATGCCAACCTATGGCCAATAAAATAACCGTACAATGTATTTTCAAATCGATTACTCATTTTTTCCACAACAGCCATAGGAATAACCACATTTGCACCCTGGACCGTTTCTGAGTTCTTTGCAGCCTGTAGACGAACTACCTTAGTAGTAGCATTTACATTAGGGTTTTTAAGCAAGGAAGCAAAAGTGTTGCTACCTTCACCCGGTCCTGATTGAAGCGATTCAGAACTCTTACCATTCAGATTCACATGCTCATTAACCGCCGTCTTATCTCTCACCACACCATCCAGAGACTCAACATACGTACCTGGTTGGTTTAACGGAACGCCTCTCATAGCAGTTCTAAGTTTCCCCTCTTTAACAACTTTACCATCAATATTTTTAATCTTATCCACCAAAGAATTAACCTCCTCCATCTCTCAAAACCACGCAAATAACAAAAACCTAAAAGCCAACAGGCCGTAGAAACAATTAGGAATAAAGAAAAGAACACAAACCCTAACAAATTAAGGTTTGAAATCGGCAAAACCCAAATCCCTAATCGACCATCATAAATAACATACAGCAACAATTAATAATATTATAATGATTGAACAAAGAGCGACACCAAACAACAAACCCTAAATAATCGGATAGATCTAAACCAAATGATTATGTCGAACCAAAAGCGCACGATCAGAAAGCCAATCAAGAATCAATACACCCTAACAACCTATATCAAATGAATGGTGTTCCAATAAGAATAGAAAATCGATTAAAATCGAAACCCTAATCCTATAAAACACGTCGAATCAGATATAGACTATTAGAGGAATACAAATTAATGAAAAGGCCACCAATCAAACGTTTATAGTGAATGATAATCAAATCAGATTTAAGAAAAATCGATCAAGAAGGGGTGATGAAGGGAAATCGCCATAGAGGGTTTTTGTGAGAGAGAGGAGAGTGTGATGTTTTTCGGGGTCATTTAACCCCCTAAATCATGTGAATTTGCCCAAAATACATGCATAATCGCTTCTTTTTCTGTTTTTAGCATTTGGGAAGCTCTTGGAGGATATACATGTAACATGGACTCATTTGGGGAAGAAACGGGACAAGATTACAGCTTTACAACGAAGTGGTTTCAAGAATTGCTCACATAGCCTGGAGACGGCGTCGCAATTTCCTAGCGACGCCATCAGAAGCTACAAGGGACGACGTCAAGAAAATTATGACGGCGTCACAATTTCCTAGCGACGCCGTTAGAAGATACAAGGGACGACGTCAAGAAAATTATGACGGCGTCAGAATGTAACCGCCTCAACAGAAACCCTGGAAGATTTAGCGAAGCGACGATGTCAGAAACCATGTGACGCCATCACGGCCTTTCAAGAAGATAACCCTACTTTGGTGGGAGATGCGATTCCTGTTAGGGTTCCTTTAACTCATGAAGGAAACCCTAATGTGATGGGGAATACGAGTGTAAAGGAGAAGGTTGTACAAAGTGATGGTGCAGCTTCTAATGTTGGTGAAAGTTCTAATCATCAAGTTTTGAAGCCATTGGGTACTAACTCTTTTGCTTCAGTTCTACAAACTAAGCCGAACAAGAGAGTTGTTAAAATCATAGAACTTAGGAATGAAGAGAATGTTGAAGGAGCAGCAGTAGCTATTCCTTTTGAAGCAGTGGAAGAGGTTAGTTCACGATTCACTAATACATTGTATGGATACTTCATAGGGAAACGGCTTGCGTTTCGATTGGTTGAGAACTATGTTAAGAACACGTGGTCTAAATATGGGCTGAAACGTGTTCAACTTCATGATGACTTCTTCTTATTTCAATTTGAGAATAAGGAGGGTATGGAGAAGGTGTTAGAAAACGGTCCATGGTTGATTCGAACAGTTCCTTTAATTTTGAATGTGTGGTCTCCTAACACTGATTTGGAGAAGGCGGGAGTCAAGAAAGCTCCGGTGTGGATTAAACTTCACCATATTCCTATTGTTGCTTACTTGGAGATTGGTCTAAGTTTGATAACTACCCAACTTGGTAAGCCGATAATGCTCGACTCTTATACTAGTAGTATGTGTTTAAACTCATGGGGCAAATGTACGTATGCAAGAGCCCTAATTGAAGTATCGGCTGAAAATGAACTTATGGAATCCTTGGTTATTGCTATTCCTGTTGGTAAGGATAAAGGGCATACTTTGGCCACTATTGATGTAGAGTACGAATGGAAACCTCCCCGGTGTTCTACTTGCTTGATTTTTGATCATATTACGGATAAGTGCCCTAAGTTGCCTAAGGAAGTTCCTGCTGCGAATGATTTGGATGACGGTTTTGTGGAGATTAAAAAGAAGAAGCATAAGACGAAAGCTCGCCCATAACAGCAGATTGATGGCATTAGGTTGACGAAACCCCCTCCTAAATTGTACTATAGGCGTGTGGAAAAGGGAGAGTCATCAGTGAAGCAAAATAATGACGCCCAATCACATCCTAAAGTAAGTAATTCTGAAGTTACTACTAAGAATTCGTTTGAAATTTTAGATGAGGAAGGCAAAGAGGATGAGATGTATTCTGATCCAATGAAGAAACATAAGGAAGTTTTGAATGTTAGTGATAGTGAGGTAGATGAGGAGATTCTGGTGGATGATCAAAAGGGAGTCTTTATTTCGAATTTTACTAAACCAGGGGCAAGCACTCCTGTTACCGAGGTCTCTAGTGATTAATATCGCTACTTGGAATATAAGGGGCCTGAACTTCTCCCCTAAACAAAATGAAGTTAGGCACATTATTTCTGAAAATAATCTATCTATTTGTGTTATTTTAGAATCTCATGTGGTGGACTCGAATCTACATCGTTTATGTTCTCTTGTTTTTAAGCATTGGGATTGGGCTTCGAATGGTGCGTGGTGTGATAAGGGAATTCGCATTATTGGAACCATAATGAGGTGGATGTAGTGGTTCTTAACCAGGATGATCAAGTGATGCATACCCGCGTGTGGTTAAAGATGGAAAGGAGAGAAATTTTTTGTTCATTTATTTATGCTCACAACAGGTACAATCAAAGGCGTTCGCTGTGGAGGAGTTTGAGTAAACACAAGGTTTATGTTCGTGATAGACCTTGGTGCATTTTGGGTGACTTTAATGTAGCGTTGTTCATGGAGGATTCTACAACTGGTGGTTCTAGTATTGATATAGCGATGCGTGATTTCCGTGATTGTGTGGAGGATATAGAGGTGATGGATGTTCAACGTACAGGTTTGAATTTCACTTGGAGCCAAAAGCCGAAGGGAAATAATGGGATTTTGAAAAAACTTGATTGGGTTATGGCTAATTTAAGTTTCATTGATCAGTTTGTTGGGGCGCATGCTATTTTTAAACCTTATCGTCTATCTGACCATTCTCCCTTGGTGTTATCTATACCTATGTTGAGTAAGGGGAAACCGAGACCTTTTAAGTTTTTCAATATTTTGACGAAGCATGAGAGGTTCTTGGACGTTGTTAAAGGGAATTGGGAGCAATAGATTAGTGGCTTCCAAATGTTTCACGTGGTAAAGAAGCTTAAAAATTTGAAAAAGCCTTTTCGTAAGTTGTTGTATGACAAAGGTAATTTGCATGCTAATGTGAATCAAGCTCGTGCTGCTTTAGATTCAATTCAGAGTTCTCTTGATGCGGATCCCTTTAATACTAATCTTAGAGAGGCTGAAGCGGCTTGTGTAGTCAAATTTAACCAAGCTGTCCTTATGGAAGAACGATCTCTTAAATAGAAGGCTAAAATTTAGTGGCTTAAGGAGGGTGATTCTAACTCAGCCTATTTCCACAAAGCAGTAAAAAGCCGTGTTAGTAGAAGTAGGATTGATGCGGTTACAAATGCGGAGGGTGTTGTGTTTGAAAATAGTATGGTGCCCGATATTTTTGTCTCACATTATGAGACGTTTCTTGGTCTTGCTGGTGAGATGCGTGGTTTTAATGGTGCTAATCTGTTTAAAACATGTCTTAATGAGCAGGTGGCAAGTGATATTGTTCGTAATGTAACAGCTCAAGAGGTTAAGGAGGTTTTATTTTCTATGGGTGATGATAAATCGCCAGGCCCGGATGGTTACATGGCTGCGTTTTTTAAAGACGCATGGGATGTTGTTGCTAATGATGTGACTAATGCTATTTGTGAATTTTTCAGGAATGGTACACTTAAAGAATACGATCATTGCTCTTATTCCGAAGGTTAGTCGCCCACTCGTGTTATTGACTACCGGCCGATCTCTTGCTGTAATGTGTTGTTTAAGTGTATTAGTAAGATCATTGCTAATCGTATTAAACATAGTTTGAAGAGTCTGATCAGCCCTAATCAATCGGCTTTCATTTCGGGTCGAAGCATTACGGATAATATTTTGTTAACTCAGGATCTTATGCACATTTACCACTTGGATCGGGGTACGCCGAGGTGTGCCTTCAAGGTGGATATCCAGAAAGCTTATGATACAGTGGAATGGGATTTTTTACGTGTGATTCTTCATGGTTTTGGTTTTCATGATCGGATGATTTCTTGGATTATGGAATGCGTGACTACTACATCGTATTCTATTTGTATTAATGGTTCGCTCCATGGATACTTTCAAGGCAAGAGGGGTCTTCGTCAAGGAGATCCGTTATCGCCTTACTTATTTACTCTTGTCATGGAAGTTCTCACTCTGCTTCAAAGAAAAGTCCAGGAGTCGGACTTATTTACATATCACAGGTATTGTTCTAAGTTGGAGCTTATTAACCTTTGCTTCGCGGATGATTTATTCCTCTTTGCATATGGTGATGTTCAATCTGCTAGTATTATCAAGGAGTGGTTGGATGAGTTCAAAGAAGCCTCGGGTTTAATTCCTAGTTTACCCAAGAGCACGGCATACTTTTGTAATGTTCTTAACCATATAAAGCTTTCTATTCTCCAAATTCTTCCATTTGAAGAGGGAAAGCTGCCGGTAAAATACCTTGGTGTTCCGTTGGTGTCTTCTAGGCTTATGATTAGAGATTGTAATGAGCTCATTGATAGGGTTCAGATTCGGATTCAAGATTGGAAGAACAAATCCCTTTCTATTGCTGGTCGCCTTTAATTGAGTCAGTCGGTGCTTGGTTCTATGCATATACATTGGGATTCGGTTTTTATTCTTCCTTCTCGTGTTTTATTTAATATTGAGCAGCTCATGAGGAATTTTTTATGGTGCCATGGGAATTTGGGAAAGGGAAAGTCTAAAGTTGCTTGGGAGGTGGTTTGTCTTCCTAAAGACGAGGGTGGGCTTGGTATTCGTCGGATTGAGTGTTTTAATTCTGCCCTAATGACGACTCACATTTGGAAGCTTCTTACTTTAAAGGAATCGTTGTGGGTGAAATGGATCCATGAATACAAACTGAATGGCCGTAATTTTTGGGACATCCCGCTGCGTGGTAATATGTCTTGGGGGTGGAGGAAGATCCTAAAGATGCGTCCTATCATTCGTGAGTTCATATGGTGTAAAATTGGAGATGGTTCCATTACATCTATTTGGTTTGATAGGTGGTGTGATATGGGTCCTCTTGCGACCCATATTTCTCCACGTGATATATTTAGGGCTGGTCTTAACCTTAAATCTAAGGTTAAAGACGTCATTCACAATGGGACATGGATTTGGCCTCATGAGCTTCTTGTTAAATACCCATTTCTTAGTGAATGTCATGTTCCTATCATTGAAGATAATTCCGATTGTTTAGAGTGGCGTAACAGCCAAGGTATCACCAAGACGTTCTCGGTTACCCAGGCCTGGTCAGATCTCCGTACTCGTGATGTTAAAGTTGATTGGTATAGTATGGTTTGGTTTTCTTCATGTATTCCTCGACATGCTTTTAATCTATGGTTGATTGTTAGACGCAAACTGAAAACTCAAGACCTTGTTCGTATTTGGGAGATTTCGGACTCATTGGGAGCCAAGTGTTTGTTGTGTGATGGTCCTCCAGATTCGCATGACCATCTATTTTTTGAGTGCTCGTTTGCTCATGCTATTTGGGATAGGATGAAGGTTCTTGCTGGTATTGCTTCGTCCCCTCCCAATGTCTATGATATTATTCATGATCTTTTGCCTATTACTAGAAGAAGAACTATGAAGAGTGTTATTGCTAAACTGGTTATTGCGGCTTCTACTTATTTCATATGGCAAGAACGTAATTGGAGGCTGTTTAACAAGGGTAAACGAACGCATGATCAGATTTGTGATTGTATTATTTCATCGGTTCGCCTCAAGCTTCTCTCATGTAAGCTTAAGAAGTCCAAGATTGGTGTTAGTATGGCTCGGCTTTGGGATCTTCCTGAAGCAATTTTCTTGTAGTCATTATGTTTGTTTGTATTGGTTTATGCACCATTAGGTGGTTTTTTCCTATTGGTGTTATTGGTTATGTATTAGATAGGTAGTGAGCATATGGCATGTCATATGTTCTAGTGGTTGTTCAAGCTTTGGCTTGAGGTTAATGTGACACTCAGTCACATTCCATTATTCTTATTGGTTTTTTGGGTTATTAATATATTTTACCGGGGTTTGTCCCCTTTACCCAAAAAAAACAAACTCGTTTTTAGGATCTTAGTGTGCAACTTTTGGGAGACGAACCCTAGTTATTTTAAGTCGAGTGTAGCAGCTTTTAGGACGTTTTTAGGGTATCAAAACCCTATTGTATTAGCCTTGAACCTATGTTTTAATCAAGTGAAGTCTTCTATCTTTTATCATTCAATATGTCTATGTGTTGTGTGATTGATTCTTGTTCTTCACTTCCTTTTAATATGCTAGGCTAGATCCATTAGTATTTACTTATGATTACATGAAACTTAGGTTGTAGATCCTTTTAATATTGCTTCTTGTGATGGATGTGCGCGTTAGGCTCTAGAAAACTGGCTATAAAATATTACATTAGCATAGATGCCTAGGGAAACGCGAGTGTGTAGAAAGGATACCATCGGTAACAGTCTTCATACTACCTTACCCCTAATATGGTTGATCCCTCTTAAGTGTTTTAATGCATATAATGTACTCTTGGGGGCCTTGTAATAGTCTTCATACTACCTTACATGTGCGTTGCCTTAACAGAATATTACATAGACAACGGATTCGTATAATCTGTTCATGACCTAGGAAATACTTACACAGATCATCACAAGTGTGATAAAGCAATAGAATTAGGAGAAGCAAACTAAGGAGTAGTGCATGATTAAGTAAATACGTTCATTATAAGAGTTTACCAAGTAGTTAGATTTAATTCTTAGTTTAATTAGTTAAAACCAAACCACCTCTCAAAACCATAATTTTACTTGCTTTCTATAAAATATAAAAATATAAAAATAATCTTCTTTTAACCTCTTAGATCTCTGTTAGATTTAGTTCGAGCCTTCACACGCTATTCCCCTAGAGAATGATAACAACCCCCGAGTCTTACCTTACTACACTATAACGGTTAGGTACTCTGCCTAGAGGATTGTAAAACTCTTTGTGAGTCCACAAGACCCGCATCAAGTTTTTTGCGCCAGTGTCAGGGAATAATATAGGTTTCAAATTCTATTTAGCTTAGGTCTACTCGCTTGATTCTTATCAAGTGAGATTTTAATTTATGTCAATTAGCTTTCTTGTAGTCTATCTTTTTCTTTATTCTCTTTCAATTCCTAATCATTCTCCATGACTCGTAGAACCGTTAAGAAACTAAAGGAACCTCTTGAGGAGCCCGAGAGAGAAATGCATAGGCTCAAAAGAACCGCCAGCCGCCAACAACGAAACGAATCTCTAGTTATAGCAGGAAGAAATTGTTAGCCTTAATTTATTGAGTCGAACAAGGAAGTTCGGTCACTCTACGATGGAGCTTCAGTCTTTAATTAGTTAAACGTTGTAATAGGAAAGTATCGGGAATCGGGCTCGATAGTTAATCTAATATTGTATATGTTTCGGGTTTAATCCCAAGCAAAACCCGAGCCCGGGTCCTAGTTAAATATCCCGCGCGTACCTTTAACGTGACGGGGTATATAAGCTTTTTCTTCTTTAGGAAAAGTAAGTTGTTCATTTTTCTAAGAATTCCATTTCTCTTTTCTCTCATCTCTCTCTCTCTAAACTCTCTCTCTAGAACAACTCCTCCTTTCTCTTTTCTAGATCAAATTCGTGTTACAATCCAATGTGCATTCATTTCAACCACAAAGTCATGATTACTTGAAGAATATTACAATCCAACACACGATCAAGCTGAGGAAAACAACAATGATCAAGCACCGAATGCATCATTTCAAGAAGTTGAATTTATCAATCCTTTTTGTACACGGGTACAAGAAATTGGTGAGTCTTCCTCACGCAACATTGATAATACCAATGTGCATTCATTTCAACCACAAAGTCATGATTACCGATGGACCAGAGATCATCCATTAGAACAAGTTCATGGAAATCCAACCATGCCAGTTCAAACAAGACGACAGCTTGCTACAGATCTTGAAATGTGTATGTTCGCGCTCACGGTGAGTATTGTTGAACCGAAGAACATTAAGGAGGCAATGGCTGATTCTGCATGGATCGAAGCAATGCAGGATGAACTTCATCAGTTCGACAGACTAAAAGTCTGGGAACTAGTCGACAAACCATTTGGCAAGATGATTATAAAGCTAAAGTGGTTATGGAAGAACAAGAAGGATGAAGATCAGACTGTAATTCGCAACAAAGCACGACTTGTAGCTAAAGGTTATGCTCAGGAAGAAGGTGTTGATTTTGAAGAATCATTTGCACCAGTTGCTCGCTTGGAAGCAGTTCGGATTTTCGTTGCCCACGCAGCACACAAGTCTTTTCCAATCTATCAGATGGACGTGAAAACGGCATTTCTTAATGGTCCACTGAAGGAGGAGGTTTATGTTGCTCAGCCAGAAGGGTTCGTTGATCCAGATCATCCAGAAAAAGTCTACCTTCTAAGGAAAGCTTTGTATGGATTAAAGCAAGCTCCAAGAGCCTGGTACGATGAACTATCAAACTTCCTGATGTCCAAAGGCTTTACTAAAGGTACAATTGACCCAACTTTATTCAAGATAAAATACGGGGAGGATATTCTACTTGTGCAGATTTACGTTGATGACATAATTTTTGGGTCTACAAACCCTAAATATTCAAAAAGATTTGAAAAGTTAATGCACAGTAGATTTGAAATGTCCTTAATGGGGGAGATGAAATTCTTTTTAGGACTTCAGATCCACCAGTCCCCAAAAGGTATTTTTATCAATCAGGCCAAGTACGCTTTAGAAATTCTGAAAAAGCATAATATGGACAATTGTCACTCCATTGGTACACCATTGGCTACAAAACCCAAACTAGATGTAGATTTGAGTGGAGAACCCGTAGACCAATCTGATTATCGTAGTAAAATCGGGTCACTCATGTACTTGACATCTAGTAGACCAGACTTAGTGCAAGCAGTATGCTATTGTGCACGTTATCAAGCACGACCAACTCAAAAGCACCTCAAGGAGGTTAAAAGAATCTTTAAATACCTAAAGGGTACCATTAACATGGGACTCTGGTATCCAAAGGATTCTGGCTTTGAACTAACAGCATTTTCAGACGCTGATCATGCCGGATGCGGTGCCTTGATACTGGAAAAGCACTTTCTGGAGGGGACTACAGTTCCTTGGTGATAATTGTAAGCTGGATGTCAATGAAACAGAAACTGCACTGCAATGTCTTTTAGCAGAGGGCAGAAGTACGTGACGTTATCTGCAACGTGTGCTCAAGTAAGTGGTGAGGACACAGCTTCAAGATTATGGCTTTAATACAACAAATTATACTAGTTGTATTGCGACTCGCAGTCAGCATAGCAAATCTCATGCAACCCGCCTACAACACTCAGGGCAAGCACATCCATAACTCGATATCATTTCATAAAGGAACAGGTTGAATGGTATATGAAGTATATTTGTCAGAATGAATACCAATTAGTGACATGTTTACGAAAGCCCTTCTGAGGATCGGTTTATGTATTTGCAGAAGGATTGGTATGAGAGTTTGACTCCAGATGAATGGAGGTTCTGACAAATGAGTCTGCTTGATATCATCATCAAACATCACCATGTACATATTTTGAGAAAAGCAAAATCAAAATCAGAAAATCAGAAAATTTCCAAAAAGAATCTTCTCGACATGTCTCTTGGAATCGATAACATTTACGTGCTTAGAAATGTCGATTAACATTGACACGGGTGTGTAAATGAAGTTCGAGCGAGAGTTGCAATGTTTCAAAACATAATCATTGGCTAATTTTCTAGATGGCTTATGTGCAAATGTCAGTACATAACCCGGACTTCAAATAAAGGAAGGTTTATAACTTATCCTCACAACGAGAAAATTAACGTTTCTCGGTCTTGAGCTGTTCTTACAAGACATTCAATTTCTTTAGCTCAAGAAAAAGGATAGTGTACGTTTCAGTGCGCTTACCCTTACTGTTAGAAGAGAAATCCTCTAACATCTGGTTTTTCAAAAAGTTGAACACAATTTTTCAAGAATTTCTCGATGACAATTCATAATCTTTCAAAATTGTGTGTTCAACACTCCATCCCTCACAATGTTTTTAAAAGACAACAATTTCTCAATTGGTCCTATTTTTGAGGGGGAGTTTTTCGAAAAACAAAGTTTTAATGTTCTTGAATACATCATCAACGACCATTATTATGTATTCAAAACATTATCAAAATGTTCCAAACCATTCATGCTAACCATATTTTCTCCCACAGATTTTTCAAGACATATTTTAATCACAAGGTATTTCAAAAACTAAGTGTTTATTATTTAAAATAAGGGGAGAAAATGTATTTAAAATATAATTATTCGGACTCAATGGCTGAAGAAAAGGTTTCTATGGTTCGATCTTATTTACCCAACACATCTTAATTTTCACGACGATTCTGAAGACATCAGGTGGTGAGGTTAGGAATCATCTATGATCCAAACAGAACCGGAGGATTACCCAAGGATGTTTCAAAGTTAGAAATAGCAGTCCTTAGGTATGATTGGGAGATGAATGTTTATGGGAATAATGCGGACATAGATTGAGTTAACAACTGGAACAAAAAACACAAGGTGTTAGTAATGACGTCTTGGTATGCATTGAAGGCGTTGAAGAATGAAAAAGAAATGTATGGATAAAGGGTCTAAAGAAAGAATCCCTCCACACAACTTAAGGCAGAAACCGGGTCTAATACTTATGTGTTCAGAATACAAGTTGATTGCGGACATGAAACGGACATATGGGACCCAGTGATGCCAATGCACACCCTTCCCAACATTCGGTTTCTCTCAACAGAAACTTGTCTCATTTGTCACAGAGATACACACGTTATCTATTGACCATCTCACTCCGGAGTTGTTGATATTGTATATGGTGGCAAACTGCTCCAGCCTCGAGTACTAAAACAAATGCACTAATCGAGTCTAGAGCAAAGAGATCATCAAAATTCGTTAGGACACATTCCATTTCAAACACTTGTTGTACTATCATAGGGTCACAAGCTGTTATCAAGAGTCCAACGCAAATATCATAGTGATATTTGCCAGAACATTCAGAGTGATACTCTTTAGTATTCACAATGTACGATGAAATCTTTCCAGTGTTCATCATCAAACAGGCACTGCGGTAGGCGGGTGGATGACTGTGAAGATTCTATATGATTCAAACTTGTGATAACTGGATATCGATTTGGGTCAGTAAATGAATTGACGGTGATGAATTTTAATAAAACAGGACACTCTCGATGTGCTACAAACAAACTCTTTAACGAGTGACAACGTCGATGATTTTCATCAATTTTCTCGTTTATCACTAACGTAAACCTGCAGGTCAAACGGTGGTAACGGCAACCTCAATCCCATTCAAATGCTCAATCTACGAAGACATACAATCTAGAAAGCTCAAGATGAAAGTCAATGACTTTCCGCTTAATCTGATTAAAGCTTTCAAGATATGCAAAAGTTGAGCATGTTAGTCAAAGACACAAGAATCGCAAGGATGGCAAAGTCGATAAGACAATGACAAGGCTCAAGTCAGATCGCAAAGCATGAAGGAACAAGCCTACAAACAAAATAAACGAAGACAAAGACAAGAATCACTCGAGCTTTAAACGACAAAAGCAATCTCATGATCTCATGAAGGATTGTCATCAATGAACTACTTCGGGGGAGATTGTTAGCCTCAATTTCATTGAGTCAATTAAGGAAGCTCGTTCCCGTGTTCAAGACCTCACTTCGGGGGAGATTGTTAGCCTCAATTTATTTGAGTTCGAACATGGAGTTCGGTTACTCTACAGATGGAGCTCTCGGTCTTTAATTTGTTAAATGTTGTATTGTATAATATCGGGAATGGGCTCGATAGTGAATTAATATTGATATGTTTCGTTTAATCCTAAGCAAAACCCGAGCCGGGGTCCTAGTTAAATATCCGCGGTCCTATAACGGCTGTGACGGGGTATATAAGCTTTTTCTTACCATAGAAAAAGCTAGTTGTTAAGTTGTTTTCATTATCTAAAATATCTTTTCTCATTTCTCTCTCATTTCTCTCTCTATTCTCTCTTCTAAACAACTCACTCTCTTTCTCTTTTCTAGTTTGATTAGTGTATGTTATATGTGAAGTGAAGTGTTAATCGGGTCCTATCCTACAATATCAGTAAACTATATGCATGTGTAGAAAACATCCGTATATACAGGCCAATTTACACATAAAAGGAAACATGATTAAATTATGACACAACTTTACTGACATAATATTTGATGACTTTAGTGCATTCTGTATGATGCATTTAGTCAAATGACATGAATTTCAGACATAAAGTAAAATAAGCTCTTACTCTAAGTTATCACGGATTACTAAGAATATAACTATTAATTAGATTTACCTTGATATGTATTTTTTTCAATCGTGGCCACAAGTATTTGTGTGATGCTCGCATCTTTTCAAATCGGACCATCTAGATACATCATGAAACCATACATAGAATCGTTTTTAGATATACCAAGCTTACGATTCAATTTAATTTCATTACTAATGTTGCACCTAAATAATATCAATCATCAACAACAAACCAGCGAATCCAATTACACTCTACTTTACCCTTTATGAAACCATTTCCAAGTAATTGCCTTAGTCGTCATCAAACTAGAACCATACAAAGTGTAAAAAAATCAACTAAAATTGTATATTGACCGTCGAAAGAAAAACTCCTAGA
This sequence comes from Tanacetum coccineum, assembly GCA_026074375.1. NCBI lineage: Eukaryota > Viridiplantae > Streptophyta > Magnoliopsida > Asterales > Asteraceae > Tanacetum > Tanacetum coccineum. Next base: position 119,735 of record BQNB010001331.1, on the reverse strand, counting down.
CCTTATTACCGCTAATCAGTTTTCACAATTAGACCATACAAAACGTTGTAAACAACCAGAAACATACAAAACGTATAAAACATTATAAACACGCGGAAACATGCAAAACTTAACATTGTAACCTTACCAATCGCAAAAAGGGATAATATTGGCGTAGTGATACATTACCAGTAGCACAAAGCCTGAAGTCGATAAAATTGTCTATGGCGAGTGTTTTCATCAAAATCTAAAATTCTCTCGGCTTAATTAATTAAGGGCATATGTATTCCACAAAATTATTCTATTAGGGCATCATATTGTAAAATTAGTAGATCACGGTTAGAAAATATCTATTAGACATTTATCAAAACATTTGGTGTGCAGATTTTTGTAAAATGTTTTAACTATTATAGCATCGTTTAAAAAATACGGCATAATCTTTTTATGTATGATTAGAGCATCTGTTTGTTGGAGATTAAAGCATCATGAATTAATTTAACGGCAAATGTTTGTTTTAGGAATTAACATTGATTGTAAGAAATTAAATTTAAGGCGTCTAAAAAATGTCTCGACATCTGTATGTAGCATTTATTGCAATGTTAGTTGCAATATCTGGTGTATATAATATGTTATAGTATCCTTTTTTTATAAATTAATACAGTTGTTGTCTGATAATGTTATAAATCTGTTATAAGGATTCAAGCATAGTTTAGAGGATTAGCGGATATTTGTTAGTGAGACTTGTCGAGTACACGACAACACAGCGACGAAAATTTAGCGGCCTTATATTTAACGATATGTTGATTGTTGTAATTTTTTTGTGTAACGTGGAAAATATCAAAATGTAATTGCAAACGGCTGTAACATGCGATAAGTCGACTCAAACAAAAATTCTTAACATGTATCAAAGAACGTTAGAAAACATATTAGGTTGTTTATATAGGCATTGGGGAAAAGTTTGAACTTCAAATTTAAAAGTTTTTTAACATCTCCTGCCATTATGTAATTCACTGTCATTACTTTAGAAAATAGTGTAAGAAATATTTAAGTGAATTAAGTCATTCCAAAAATAGAAAACACATTACTGTAAGTTTTGACTTTTTCATCATGTGTGTATGTGTGTATTATAAGTTACACTTTTCCATCGTGTCTGTTTTAGGTATTTCAATTACATTTCCATATTAAATTAGAAAAAGTTCTCGTCAAAACGTTGAATGAATACATTCTTTCAATATGAATATAAATATTCAATACGGTCATAATACTTTCCTTACTTTCCTTACTTTCACTTCTTATCAATGTGATAATATTCATTACAGCCATAATACTTTCCTTACTTGTCTCACTTATCAATGTGTATTGCCGAGTATATTGTAAAGAGATGATGATGATGTTTGTGAGATATTTGTTTGCAGGTGAAATTCAAATTTTTCAAAAATTAAATTTCAAAAGTTACATGACATAATTCATAACAAAATTTACAACATAAACTTTATAACAAATTATACTACAAACTTTGTACAAATTTTATACAAAAATTACAAATAAACTTTATAACAAATTTACACTACACCTTTATAACAAATTTAAACCATCTACTTATAACAAATTTCATATTATAATTTTAAATATATTTTTTTTAATTATTAATATTTATTTTTATTTTTATATATTTAAATAATATAAAAAAATAATATTTTTATTATATATACTATACATATTATTTTATTATTATTTATAAAAAAAAACAAAAAAAAAAAAAATTTTATTTTATTTTTTTTTTTTTATTATTTTTTTTTTATTTTATATAAAAAATAAATTTAAATACAATTTTTTTTTATTATTTTTTTTTTTTTATTTATAAAATTTTTTATATATATAATATATTAATTTTTTATTATTTTTTTTTTTTTTTTTTTTTAAAAATTTTTTTTTTTTTTTTTTTTTTTTTTTTTTTTTTAAAATTTTTTTTTTTTTTTTTTTTTTTTTTTTTTTTTTTTTATCACACACCCCATTTTTTTTTTTTTTTTTTTTTTCTTATTTTTTTTTTTTTTTTTTTTTTTTTTTTTTTTTTTTTTTTTTTTTTTTTTCCCCCCCCCCCCCCCCCCCCTTTTTTTTTTTTTTTTTTTTTTTTTTTTTTTTTTATGCAAAAACGCGCAGCACGGAAGCTTCATTTTCCGGGGAGAAAGATGAGTGGTTGTTAAAGAAAAATTTACATAAATTATTTCACAATTTTTTACATTAAAAAAGCTTTTTTATCTAAAAAGAAATACCCTATTTTTGGGTGAAAAAAAACAAAAAAACAAATTTTTTTTTTTCCCAAATATTTTGAAAATTTTATCATAGCTTTATATAATATTGGAGAGTTACCAAAAAATAAAAATATATATTTTTGACGAATTTTGTTATTTTTTATAAAATAAAACGATACATGAATAATACTTGAAATATAGTAGATTCTAACAAAACCGGCAAGTAAAGTAAGGGCAACAGATTTTTTGGCGAGTCCACCGGCGGCAGTAATTATTCCGGCGAGTCCTTAAAAACAAATCAAAACAATATTACAAGTTCACAAATAAACTTATAAAAGAATTTACACACCAAAATACAAAAGCAAATTAACATAAATAAATACACAAACTTTTCCGACGAGTCATGCGGAATAAAACAAACATATTCCGACGAGATTGCAACACCTACAAAACCTATAGATCTACTTATAAAATTAATAGATCTATAAAAAAAACATTGAAAACATAAACCTTCAAAATATATAACAAAAAACCCTCAAACCTTGCCAAATCATATAGATCTATTATAATATAAAACAATACCTCAAAAAAATTAGCTACGGTGGGCCGGCGGCGGCAGCCGGCGGTGGTGGGGCGACAGCCGGCGGTGGTTGATGAGAAACTGATTTTTAGTTAGAGAGAGAGAGAGACGAGGAGTGTAGTGTTAGTGTGTGTTTTAAGAAGAGATAATGAATTGTTGTGAAGAGATATGTGAGTCTTTTGGTTCTTTTTTTTATAAAGATTTTGTGTCAATCAATTAGTATGCATTCCTTTTTTAAGTTTTGACTGCGATTAAGTTTTGACTGCTATTAAGTTTTTCCTAAAATAGATTAAGTTTTTCACTTTTCAGTTTTCAAGAATTGAGGCTAAATGCTTTATAATGCAGTATAGATTAGTAAAATAATGGGTCATTGATTGGCTCTATATTTTGATTAAAACATCATGCAGTACTTATGGTATTAACCTAATCTGTTTTGTGAGATTAAAGCTCATAAATGAGTTAAGGCATATTTTGTGTTCATGAATTAGCATATGTATTCAGTGTTCTAAAAGGCGGACTTTGTGGCGCCAAGGCAGTGCTAAGGCGTGAGGCGTGACTCCACATTACGAATTTGACAAGGCGTCGACTTTAGGTGTGGCGTAAGATAAGGCGCGATAAGGCGTGAGGCGTAGGTAGCCTTTTAGATTCAACTCCGATAAAAAAATTTCTTTTCCCAAATGAAGAATATTACATGTGAGGATAGTTTCTTAACTTTATTCATATGTACAAAGATTTATGTAAACTTATTATATATGAAATATGATATAAATATATAAAATTTTCTATTTGGGGTGCCTTAAGCACGCTTTAAAAAACGCAAGGCTAATCATTGGCCGCTAAGGAGCGTGAGGCTCTGGGTCATGCGCTACGTCACGCTACATTATTTATAATCTTGATCTTATTATATGATTGAGAAGGAGAATTTTACTTTTTGTAAAACATACAACAAACGAAGAAGTAGTAGCGATAACTCGATTTGATGATGACCTCGACACACACACAACCTGTTGTATCATGACAAAAAACAAACACATACACATGATATGTTCTCAACTATCGTTTATTAAGAACAAGAAAAAGAATGAATGATACAATGACCCCTCCCCCTCACCTCTTTATTGTAGAGATGAGGGGGAAGAAAACAACTCTTAATGGAGTTGAATCTGTCTGCTACTACAAAGGAGAGAAAGAAACTTCGACTATTAAATGCCCTAGACTAAAGACATCGTTTGACATCTTGGTATATATAGAGTTATACCGACCTGATATATTTCCTTGTTGGGCTTAACTTAGCGCTAAACTTATACAATGAACCCTCTTGACTTTAATATTTATAACTAATAGGATTCTAAATATTATAACTTTTCAACCTTAATACCTTATTAGCAATACCGATACCTCACAAAATTCAACCTATGATGAAACTTTAGACCAGGGATATCCTTTGACAAGGCACCTGTAGCAATACCCGCTACTATCTTTAGCTCGAATCCTGACTATATTGCGAGTCCCTTTAGCCAAATAGCCTCCTTGCACGCCTGTAAGGTTCATATACCCCGCTTCAGTTGGAGACAAGCCATCATGTGCAGCATCATAGCTTCTCAGCTTCCTCCATTCCTTGTTTCATCAACCCGTAGATGTGATGATCTAACCCATGGCATTAGATTATACTTCCATGGTGTTGTCTAAATCCACAACAAAAACCTGTACGTTTGTTTATAATCCACAATCAAACTTATCTAACATACTCACATCTGCCGATGCTATGTCAAGTCTCGTGCAGACCATCTGATACTCCTGGCTTCCAACCGCATATATACATGACCACTTACCATTCTTTTCCACATCACAGCCCCTTGATAGACTCCATCCAAACAACAGTATAGTGTGTCTCCTCCAACAAAGTCTGTACAACTTCCTGTTGTAAACTGGACTGTGACACCCCTTGAGAGTATTACCTTTGATCCCTGACGAATCTCCATTACCCAAGTACTTTCTTTGCTTCTATCAGCAAACACTTGGTAGCCCAGGATCTCAGCCTTGCACCGCAAGAACAACCATATCATATATATAAGAAATTAATATATTGAACATACCTGGTGTATGACACCAGTAATTGGAAATCGCTGTCATCACTGCCACTTCTTGCATCCTTTGTAAGCACATAACATCTGATTCGAGCGTCCATATCATCTTTCAATCCAGCCTTCAAACTGGAAATCACCTTCACAAGCACTGTTTTATTGGAAAGTAATGACTCATGTGCATAAATCTTATCGCTTCAGCAACTGCAAAAGCAGCCTCATTACTGTCTTCTCTATAACTGAATAGTTCATGTGTTGAGTGTTGCTCCCTATCACGTGCTAAATGATAGTATATCAAATCTTGAGTTTATACTTCCTGTGAACCAGCTACATGATCGACATTCCCATGAAGTTCACTCAAATGTATATCCTCCGCGGGTCACCTTAAAACTCAATACGCCTTGTACCACCTTGTACTGAACCCGTACCTACACCAAAACCAATGAAAGTTTTCTTGTATTTTCCCACTTTCATTGAAAACCCATATTCCTGTAAATGCACTACTTTTGAAGTAACGTCATCTAACCTCCAAAGCTTTATTACCCACTATACCTTTACGGTATCCAGGAATATGCACTTGACCTTAACCGGTTCAAGCATCCATTGCTTAATACTAGCAAGCCAACCAAAAAACCCTAACATATCTATAGGCGTCTTAAATCTAATCGCTAATGATGGGGGATGCCTTGTTCACTAGATATGTGGACCATGGTTGTATCCTTTGCCCAAGAACCTTGGGACAAACTAGACTGAATCAGAAAACAAATGTACCTTAGACCCAGGGTGTCCAATTCATCTCCCTTTAACCAACCCATTCTGCTGATGTATCACTGCAACACCCAAATGTTTGGTGACCCCACTCTTCGTACATTGTTGTGTAGACCTCTGATTACAAAAATCAAAAAACATTACCCGTCTTGATCTTCCACCCAGATATTCTCCTAACTGCTTCCTACCCTTCAATGTCTTCCTGGTCACTGCCTGACCGTCTAGGGTATATACGCAATTAGCTCTTCTTGTTCCTGATAGTACCACCAGTGAACCCTTTATAACCTTGATCTTGCCCGACTGCATCTTCACGGTAAAACCCTCTTTTTTAAGAGTGCCCAGCGATATCAAGTTTCGTTTATCCGAAAACATACCTGACGTTGTCCAACAGGAACTTGACCATCTCTCATCTGTATTTGAACCTTACCTGTCCCATGTATACGCATTCCCTGCCATCACCAAGCAGTATTTTACCACCCTCATACTCTTCAAAATCAACAAAGTAATCTCTCCTGTATGTTATATGGTATGAGCCCCCTGAATCCATGATCTAGTCCAATATTTCTTCAACACTCATAGCCATAACATCAACACTGTATTCCATCAGCTCCAAACTCAGATCCTGATCTTCAATCCTGACAAAACCTTGAGATTTCTTGTGATTATACCTGGGACAATCCTTCTTTAAATGCTCCTCAGACTGACATATATAACACCTGAGTCTGTTGCTTCTTTCCTATGACTTTGACCACACACTATCTATATCCTGCTTTATATCTCTCCGACCGATTCCCCCTCACATAAAACCTTCACACCATCCTTTGTTCTGTCATTCTTCTAAAGTTCTCTAATTCTAATGTCACCTGAGCACGTCTTCTAGCTTTCAAAGTATCTCGACGATATAGCAAAGTCTGAACGGAATTATCGTAAGATGATGGTAAAGATGTGAGTAATAATAATAATGCCTTATCCTCATCCGATATAGCAGTATCTATAGCCGTTAAGTTACCTACCAGCTTGCGAAACTCATCAATATGTTCAGATTTCTCTTACCTGATGATTTGAAAAGTATATAACCTTTTTCTTTAAGTACAACGATTAGCTAAGCTTTGGATGTTTAAAATCTCGAAACTTTTTCTAAATCCAGCTGCAATCGTCTTCCTGGTGATCTCCTAGACCAGATCATCCAAACACAAGAATCAATGCGCTGTAAGCTTTTTTCTGAGTGACATTATCGTATGCCGCTATTGTGGTTGCAGGTAACTACTCCAATGCTGCAGCTAATCCTCGATGTTCCATCAAAGCCTTCATCCTTACCTGTCATAGCGCGAAGTCATTCTTCCCATTGAATTTTTCAATGTCAAACTTGGTCCCCGTCATCTTTGTCCAAACCCTTTGTTTATTCTGATAACCTTGTGATATGAACCTCACAACACCGAACTAAACAAAGTACCCGTGTGTAACACCCTTGTCGACTTTATATGCTAAATCCGTAACTAAGCAACACGACAAGAAATATTTGACACTTAAAACACCTATGTCAAATTAACCTTCAAAGCAAGTAACTTTCTTAGTTAAAAATCGTCTTTATCCTTTTTTATAAAAACAATAGCCTTTTAAATCAAGAACTAAAAAGAAACCTTTGAATAAAATAATCCTTTTATCCCATAGGACTTTTTCGTGCCAATGAATAACAAAAGGAAACCGTTTTACCCAAACAATACTTTGAACTTTTTACCTCAGTCTTCAAATCGAAAACCAGGCAACCCGAAATACGTTAACCTGTTGATCCTTTGTAAGACGAAAAACAACAACCCTTAAGCTTCAAGAATTCCCTTTTAGTCGAACCTTGCTGCTTACTTTCTTTTGTCGTTAACCTTGAAACCCAACAGAAATCTGCTCTTTCAAGAAACTATCAACATATAAGTTTTCTTTTGTTGTTCACTGGAAACACCAAAGTTGATCCGAATTCGCCTTCTTTTTCAACGAAACCCATCAAGAAAACCTTTCATGTCGTGACACCGGTGTGGTTCGAGTAACCAAAAAGCCTTGACACCTTCGAAGCTCCATAATCCAAAACCTCAAAGACCCTTGTGTGTCGACTTACGTTTTTAATAATCCCTCAAAACCAAGCTTTAAACTGTTGTTGTCGTTGGATCTGGTAGGCAAACAGAAAACCAACCTTCTGCTCCCCCCTCTCCCTATTAGAACGATCACCAATCGAATCTAGCCTTCCAAGAAGTACGAACCTGGCTCCGATACACTTGTTGTAAAACCCTACAACAAATCGGAGAAGATAGTAGTGGTTAAACTCGATTTGATGATGACTCGACACACACAAACCTGTTGTATCAGACAGAAAACAAACACATACACACGGATGTTCTCAACTATCGTTTATTAAGAACAAGGAAAAGAATGAACGATACAATGATCCCTCCCCCTTACTTCTTTATTGTAGAGATGAGGGGGGGGAGAAACACTCTTAATGGAGTTGAAACATGTGTGCTACAAAGGAGAGAAAGAGAAATCGACTATTGAATGGACCTAGTCTATAGACATCGTTTGACTTCCTCTGTATATATAGAGTATATCGACTATAAATTCTCTAGTTTGGCTAAACTTCCACATTGACCCCTAGAGACTTTAAATATTTTATAAATAATATGGATACTAAATATAACATATTTTTCTCGAAAAATGTTAAAAAAATTATAACTAAATGAATTTTGGGGTTAATTGCCTAAAAATGTATTATACTTGTCACTTTTTGTCATTGTATGTAGACAACTATTTTTTTTGCCATTGTGTCGCTCAACTTTTGAAATCGTGCTATTGTGTGTATTCTGCGACTATTTCTCGCAGTAAAAATGACACTTTTACCCTTTCAAAATTTGAAAAAAGTGAGGGTAAAATCGTCACAAAATACACACAATAGCACAAATTTAAAAGTTGAACGACACAATAACAAAAAAAATAGTTGCCTACATATAATGACACAAAATGACAAGTATAATACATTTTTAGGCAATTAACCCAAAATTCTTTGTTATAATTTTTTTACTTTTTCGACGAAAATATATGTTATATTTAGTATCCATATTAGTTTATATTATTAAAGTCTAGGGGGTTCATTGTGTTGTAAGTTAGCCAAAATTAGAAGAATATATTAGGTCGGTTATTTACTCTATATATACAGATGGTATGTTCAACCGATTTGTTTTAGTCTGGTCATTCAATAGTCGATTTTCTTTCTCTCCTTTGTGTAGAGCAGCACGACCGTTTAAACTCTTTAGAGTTGGTTTTCTTCACACCCTCATCTTACAATAAAGAAGTAAGGGGGAGGGATCATGTATCGTTCATTCCTTTTCCTTTGTCTTAATAAACGATAGTTGAGACATCTCGTGTGTAGTGTTTTCTGTTTTCCTGTCATGGTACAACAGGTTGTGTGTGTGTCGAGGTCATCATCAAATCGAGTTATCCGCTACTAGCTACTTCGGTTTGTTGTAGGGTTTTACAACAAGTGGTATCGGAGCCAGGTTCGACGTTCTTGGAAGGCTAGGTTCGATTGGTGATCGTTTCTAGATAGGAGCAGAAGGTTGGTTTTCTGTTTGGGCTACCAGGATCAACGACAACAACAGGTTAAGCTTGGGTTTTGGAGGGATTATTAAAAACGTAAGTCGACACAAGGGTCTTTGAGGTTTTGGATTATGGAGCTTCGAAAGGTGTCAGGAGCTTTTGGATTACTCGCACCTCACGGTGTCACGACATGAGGTTTTCTTGTGGGTTTCGTTGAAAAAGAAAGGCGAATTGGATCAACTTTGTGTTTCCAGTGAACAACACAAGAAAACTTTATATGTTGATAGTTTCTTGAACGAGCAGATTTTGTTGGGTTTCTAGGTTAACCGACAAAAGAAAGTAGCAGCAAGGTTCAGACTAAATGGGAGATTCTTGAAGCTTAAGGGTTGTTGTTTTGTCGTCGTACAAAGGATCCATCAGAGTTAACGTATTTCGGGTTGCTGGTTTCTCGGGATTGAAAATGGAAGACGAGGTAAAAAGTTCAAAGTATTGTTTGGGTTGTTAAAACGGTTTCCTTTTGTTATTCATTGGCAGGAAAGGAAAAAAGTCCTATGGATAAAAGGATTATTTTATTCAAAGGTTTCTTTTAGTTTCTTGATTTAAAAGGCTATTGTTTTTATCAAAAGGATAAAATGATTTTTAACTAAGAAAGTTACTTGCTTTGAAAGTTAATTTGACAAGGTGTTTTAAGTGTCAAATCTTTCTTGTCGTGTTGCTTAGTTACGGATTTAGCATATAAAGTCGATAAGGGTGTTACACACAGGTACTTTGTTTAGTTCGGTGTTGTGAGGTTCATATCACAAGGTTATCAGAATAAACAAAGGGTTTGGACAAAGATGACGGGGACCAAGTTTAACATTGAAAATTTCAATGGGAAGAATGACTTCGCTCTATGACAGGTAAGGATGAAGGCTTTGATGGAACATCGAGGATTAGCCGCAGCATTGGAGTAGTTACCTGCAACCACAATCGCGCATAGTAATGATCACTCAGAAAAAAGCTTACAGCGCATTGATCTTGTGTTTGGATGATCGGGTCCTATGGGAGATCACCAAGGAGACGATTGCAGCTGGGATTTAGAAAAAGTTAGAGATTTTATACATAACAAAGTCTTTAGCTAATCGGTTGTACTTAAAGAAAAAGTTATATACTTTTCAAATGCATCCAGGTAAGAGTCAATCTGAACATATTGATGAGTTTCGCAAGCTGGTAGGTAACTTAACGGCTATAGATACTGTCTTATCGGATGAGGATCAGCATTATTATTATTACTCACATCTTTACCATTATCTTATGATAATTCCGTTGAGACTTTGCTATATCGTCGAGATACTTTGAAGCTAGAAGACGTTTGTGTGCTCGCGACACTTAATTCTAGGGAACTTTAGAAGATGACAGAAGCAAAGGGTGATGGTGGTGAAGGGTTGTATGTGAGGGGGAGATCTGGTCAGAGAGATATAAAGCAGGGTACAGATAGTGTGTGGTCAAAGTCATAGGAAAGAAGCAACAGACTCAGGTGTTATATATGTCAGTCTGAGGAGCATTTAGAAGAAGTGGATATGTCCAGTGTATAATACACAAGAAAATTCTCAAGGTTTGTCGGATTGAAGATCTGGAATCTGGTTAATGGAGCTGATGGGTATGAACAGGATGATGTTATGGCTATGAGTGTTAAAGAAATATTGGACTAGATCATGGATTCAGGGGGCTCATACCATATAACATACAGGAGAGATTACTTTGTTGATTTTGAAGAGTATGAGGGTGGTAAAATACTGCTTGGTGATGGCAGGGAATGCGTATACATGAGGACAAGTAAGGTTCAATTACAGAATTGATGAGTTGGGGTAGTTCAAGTTTCCTGTTGAGACAAGTCAGGTATGCTTTCGGATTAAGACGAAAATTGATATCGCTGGGCAATTCTTAAACAAAGAGGGTTTTTCTGGAAGATGCAGTCAGTCAATCAAGGTTATAAAGGTATCGCTGGTTGGTACTATCAGGAACTAGACAGAGCTAATTTGGTTTTATATATACCCTAGGTTACGGTCAGGGCATTCTGTGACCAGGAAGGACATTAAAGGGTAGGAAGCAGTTAGGGGAATTTATGGGTGGAAGATCAAGGACGGGTAATGTTTTTATTTTGTAATCAGAGGTCTACACCAACAATGTACGGAAGAGTGGCGGTCACAAAACATTTTGGGTTGTTCTAGTGATTACGTAGCAGCAGAATGGTTGGTAAGGAGAAGGGGGGGGAAATGAATGTGACACTCTTGGCTAAGGTACATTGTTTTCTGATTCAGTCTGGTCTGTCCAAGGTTCTTTAGGCAAAGGATACAACCATGTCTACATATACTATTTGTGGAACAATGGTCACCATCTTTTAATTAGGCGATTAGATCTTAAGTCGCCTCCTATAGATATGTAGAGTTCTTTTAAGGTTGGTTGCTAGTATTAGCAAGGGATGCTTGAACCGGTTAAGGTCAAGTGCATATCCTGGGATACCGTAAAAGGTATAGTGGGTAATAAGCTTTGGAGGTTAGATGACGTTACTTAAAAGGTAGTGCTTTACAGGAATATGGGTTTCAATGAAAGTGGGGAATACAAAGAAAAACTTTTCATTGGTTTTTGGGTGTAGGTACGGGTTCAGTACAGGTGTTACAAGGAGTTAAGTTTGAGGTGGAACCGCAGGAGGATCATGAATTTGAGGTGGAACCTCACGGGAATGTCGATCATGTAGCTGGTTCACAGAAGTACAAACTTAAGATTTGATATACTATCATTTAGAACGTGATAGGGAGTAACACTCGGCACATGAACTATTTAGGTATAGAAAAGAAATTAATGAGGCTGCTTTTGAGTTGTGAAGCGGAGAAGAGAAGATTTATGAACATGAGTCATTGACTTTCAAATATTACAGTTGCTTGTGATGTGATTCCTAGTGGAAGGCTCTGGATGAAAGATGTTATGGACGCTCGGTCAGATGTGTATGTTGCTTAGCAATGTTGCAAGAAGTGCAGTGATGACATTTAGCGATGTCTATTACGGTGTTATACACCAGGTATGTTCATACATCTATTTCTCTATATAGATGATATGGTTTTTCTTGCGGATGCAAGGCTAAGATCTGGGCTACCAAGGGTTTGCTGGGTAAAGAAAAGGGAAATATACTTGGTATGGAGATCGTCAGGGATCAGAGTGGTAATACTATGAGGGTGTCACAGTCCAGGTTTTTACAACTGGAAGTGGTACAGACTATGTGGATGGGACACTCTTTCAAGAGAAATGCAGTGTTGTTCAAGTTCAGAAAATCTTTTTGAAAGTCTATTAGACTCATCTTTTTCAACCATGTTGTGTTGTTTGATAAGCTCAGCTTCAAGTTTGAGACACTTGTTGTGTATTTCCACATAATTCACAAATTCAATCATAGCCACAGAAGAATTCACAACAATATTCACAATATCTTGAGAAATGATTTGATCTAAGAGTCGATCGTTTTCAAACAAAAATTGTTTCTTTTGAATTTCAAAACACTGTTTGTCTATATGATACTATTGAACAGCAGCTTCCATCTGGTTAAAAACTGTTTGTACTTCCGTTACTTCATTTAAAAGATCCTTTATCAAAAACATTAAATATGTCTTTTAAAGTCTTTAAAAATGGAATTATTTCATTTTAAAAAACAGCTTTGGTGTGTTCAAACCCCCATTCACCTTATGTTAAAGCATCGGGTGTAGTCTGCTTTTTCACCATAGTGCCAAATTGGCCAAAATGGTATTTAAGCTTTTTAAGGCTTGTATTAACCAGGCTTACCTTAGGAAGTTCTCGAGGAGCCTCAATTTTGACAGGTGATGAAGCAGATTGGTCAGTATTAGTGTGTGAAGTTTGTAACCAGATAGCTTTTTCATCAGACAGTTCTTTTTGCGGACATAACTTTTTTACCAAAAATCTTCGATATCGATTTTACTCAGCATAATTAATTGGTTTAACGTTAACTTTCTTTTCTAAAACCATTGGATCACTTTGTTTTAAGAGCATTTTGGATCGACTCTCTTCTTTTGCATCCATAGTCTTTTTGATTCAGCAATGGAAATCACATTGGTATTCCTTAGCAATAACTATACCATCATAAAGCATTGGCCTAATCTGTTGAGCTTTCTTAAGATAGAAAGGATTTTGAAAACCAAGAGCTTGTTTAAGGTTGTTATCACAGAAAACTTGTAGTTTCGTGAGCATATGCATCGTTTGCGCGAATTGACCCATTTTACAAACAATGTTGTCTAGTTCTTTAACTTTCTTTTCCAAAGCAATTTCTTTATCATTATTCTTAGCTTCCTTTTCCTTGCATTCATTTTTGAGAACATTAAATGTTTTTGTTAACAATTCCTTTTCCTTTAATTGTTCAAAAAGAGTTTGTTTAAGATAGTTATTTTCCTTTTCAAAATCCTCAAACTGTGCATTTTTCTCTTTGAATTATGCATCATCTATTATAAGCTCTTTCTAGTACTTAAATTAAATTTGTGTCTTTCTTTAGCAATTTCACCCGTTCTTTGTATCCTTCAAGCTTAGTAGGTAAGGATTCATTGGCAATTAGATTATCCTTATTGACCTTGTTATAATTAGTTACTTGATTTAAGAGTTGTTCAAACACATATAATATCATGGCATCTTGTTGTGCAAAAGAATTTGTGTCTTAAACAGCTGCATTTTATGTTTTAAGCAGATACTGAGAGTAAGGAATGATATTACTATCACTGGTTATCTCATTATCTGGATAATTCACAAGATGAGTTTGTTCAGAATACAGCATCTCTTGCACACTTTGATTTATCATATCATTATCAGTGTTTTTAGAGTGAGGTACCTCAGAGAGAACATCTAATCCGTAATAGGGACAAATTGGCCATTAAAACTGCTTTGGCTATAGAGATGTCCTCATAGTCAGATCATAGGGCATCTCAATCATCTGCTTGATTAAGTGCATGTGTGTAATGACCGTATGTGTACTGACCTTCTGCAACTCCAAGGTCTACTAAAAATGTCAATTCCTCCTCATTTAGAACTTTAGCAAATCCTTGTGCTTCAACCAAAAGAAATTTATCCCTAAACCATGTAGCATCCCTTTTCCTCTTTAGCTTTGGGCACTGTCTTGCCATGTGACCTTCTCTTTGGCAGTTAAAACACTTCACAACCCTTTGTTGACCTGAATTATTCTCTCGTGTTCCTGAGATGTTAGCCCTTGTTCCATAAGTACCAGCAGCAAATGAACTTTGTCTCCCCTGAACCGGTTAAACAGTCACCCTTCCATCATGAATAGTTGCTTGTTGTCTTGGGTTGGAAGAATTTCTTAGTTGATTGTTGGTAGATGGGAAACGAGATGTGACGAAAGTAGACAGAAATAACATCATTTTGTTAATGGCATCAATAGGGTCATCTCCTTGCTTAAACACAGGAACTGCTAGACTAGAGTCTATCTGAGGAAATTCAGCAAGATGTGTTTGTTGATTAACTATGGAGATAGTATATTCTATTTGAGGAATGGACTGTGTTTGTGGACAAGCATCTTGATGTACTATGGATGTGTAAGCATTTGGATACGGCGCTGACAGATAAGTAATTGCAAGAGGTATGGATGGACAAGTAGTTGAGTAATGATGTGTAGTATGAATTGACGAGATTGAGATGGTGAAAACTGTTGTTGGAATTGTGGATTGTTATATGAAGATTGATAAGTATTAAAGTGAGACAGTGTCATATGATGATTCGCAACTAGTGCAAGTGGATCTTGAATGCGTTCACGCATAATACAGACTTCATTTGCATGGAGTTCATGTTGTTCAAGATATGCATTAAGCTGATTGAAGTTGGTAGTGTGCAAATCTCTTACAAGTTTGACATCAGTCACAAACTTACTCCTTCAGGTTGGTAGGTGTTTAAGAATTGGTTTTGACATGAAATTGCTCCATTTTTCATTTTATAAATGTTCATGTCATTGATCAGCTGAGTAAATCTAAGTAACACTGATGAAGTGATTCCCCTTGATGTGAGCAGAACTTATCAAATGCATCATATGTTTACACTCCCTTTCCTGCTTTGTTAATGATGTACCTTGCATTAGTAGTTGAATCTTTTCCTATTAACCTTGGAAAACTTTGTGATGATTAACGAGTGAATAGACATCAAATGGTAGTCCTTGAAAAATGATATTAGTTTCCTTGAGTTCACAATCAGCTTGAATTTTCTTAGTTGCAAACAATTCCTCATATTTCTTTGTCCTGGTTACACAATTTTCTTCAATCGTTGGCCAAATGAGTGAACCATGTTTGACTGATTCAAGTATCATTTTTCGATGCTCTCTGTTTTTTTGCATGTTATATTTCCATTATGCATTTTATGGAATCATATAGGTCTTTGTCCAACATTGGTGGATAATTATCCGCACCAGATTGTATCATGAATTCAGCAAGAGTAGTCATTGTTACTTAGGTTTGTTACAAGATTACTTGTTGATTGAACAGTGACAAGAAGTAATTATGTTAAAGTTATGTCCTTAGAAATGAATTAGTCTTGAGATTACATGGGATTTTATAATTCTTGATGAAACCGGGAAAATAAGTAAATATTTCACGAGATTTTACACACCACAGAAAAAAGTCGTATAAACCTTTTAGAAGCAATGTATAAATCTCTTAAGGTAAGTGTATAAATCACCCAAGTGTAATGTATAAATCACCTAAGAGAAATGGTATAAATCGCCTAAAGGAATCACGTATAAATCGCCCAAGGTTAAAATACGTATAAATCGTTCAAGGTTAAAACACGTATAAATCGCTCAAGGTTAAAACACGTATAAATCGCCCAAGGTTAAAACACGTATAAATCGCCCAAGGTTAAAACACGTATAAATCGCCCAAGGTTAAAATTAAATCGCCCAAGGTTGAAACGCGTATAAATCGCCCAAGGTTAAACTACGTATAAATCGCCCAAGAATGAAACGCGTATAAATAGCCCAAGGTTAAACCGTGTATAAATCGCTCAAGGTTGAAACGCATATAAATCACCCAAGGTTAAACCACATATAAATCGTCCAAGGTTGAAACGCGTATAAATCGCCTGAACCAAAATTCAAAACCTTAAAAGACACACTTTTTGACGGTTTTTTCTTAGATTTTTTTGTACAACTAGTAATTCTAAGCCTAAAAGAATCTCAAAAATGCAAACATTATGGTTTAAACTTTAAGGTTTTTAAGACAAGAGGTTTTGAAATCAAGATTTGTACTTTTAAACTTTCAAACAAAAAAAAATTGTAAGAAAAATGATGTTTTCTTAGATCTTTGCTTGTACACCTTGTATAACTAAGATACTAGATCCTTAATACCAAAGTATAAGGTCTTTTAGTGTTTCACAAAGCTTCGAAACCAAAGAAAAATCAAGAGTAGACGATTAGAAAACTAATAAAAACGCACACAACACTTGTTTATCACCACATGGCTCTTGATACCAATTGTAGAATATTAGTAATCCATAAACACACACAAAGAACTAGAGAGAGAAAGGTTGGAAGGATGTTTCTAGTAAGAGAAAGTGAAAATGAATAATATTAGATTAGTGCGTGAAAAATGAACAACCAACCACTCTTCCCATGACATGGAAAGGGTATTTATACTTACAATAAGCCAGCTAATGGGTCTTGTCCATAGGCTTTCCATGGGCTTTTCCTAATTAGCCTATTTAGTTTCCAAATATTACTTTACGAGCTATCTAACGATACAATAGAAGTGACCGATACTTTTCGTATTCCTAACACTAACTTTTTTCGCACGAAAGCCATAAGGTCAATATCTTTGTTTTCAAGAGAAGAGACATCTCGAATAATATCAATCCAAATAGACTTACGACTAGGAGGGATAATAACGTCTAGATAGCCTTTTTCACCATGAATAGCTTTGATGAACCTAGCCCATAACAAATGGCCCTGAGAATAAAAACACTAAACCCATTTGAACAAGAAAGCTCGATTAAATGCAAATTAAAACTTGAATGTTTATTATAAAGTTTACAACTATAAATTTGTATTATTGTAATTTTGTAATATCCATTTTAATACTAAAAGTTAATGTGTCACTAATTTACATTATAATGCAATTAGTGTAGCGTAAAATTTAATTATTGATTTAATTTTTAAGACTTTCTTTTATAGTAATGTGTATTGTCTTAATAGTTTTAAGACTTTCTTTTATAAAAAGTCCCAATCTATTCTGGGAATTTGGGAAGTTTACTTCTCGAGATGGAGAATCCATGGAGTCTTATTACTCACGGTTTTATAAACTGATGAATGAGTTGACAAGGAACAACTTGCAAGTTTCACCAATGCAAGTGAATGTTCAATTTCTTCAACAACTTCAACCAGAATGGTCGAGATTTGTGACGGTTGTCAAGCAGAGACAGGAAATAGACACAGTCTCATATCACAAGCTGTTTGACGTTCTGAAGCAGTTTCAAAACGAAGTTAATGATATCCGTTCTGAGAGATAGCCAAGAAGTGCAAATGTAGCACTTCTTGCGGCTGCTACCATATTAACGATAACTACTTATCAGGCACCAAACTCAAAGAACGAAATGCACCTCATACATGCAATCTTCTTCCACACGAACAAGTGCGTCTACCAGACACAAAGAAAAGTGATCGCAAAACCAGGTAATCCTCAATCTGAGTCCGTTTCTGAGGAAGTCAGTGAATCCAGAAAAAAGCTTCGGAGGGACAAAGGATATGCAAAAGAACTTGGCACTCCTTGCTAAGTATTTTAAGAAGCTGTACAAACCTACCAAAAACAACCTTCGAACTTCTTCAAACTCCAGGAACAAGACTGAAGATACTACACCAAGGTATATAACAATGACAATCAGGTCAGGGCATTTGGAAAACAAAGGACGATGGACAGTTGCTAGGGTAGGGAAACAGTAGGCAGTCCGGTTGAGGGTGGTGGTAGTGCAACAAAAATGGGATACAGTTAAGTGCTTTAACAGCAAGGGAATTTGGGACACTATGACAGGGAATGCAGGAAGCCAAAGCGGGTTAAGACTACGCCGTATCACAAGGAGGAAGATGATGGCGATGTGCAAACAAGTGAACAAGGTGGTTCCACTTCAAATTTGAGCAGGGATGAATTGCTAGCAGCCGGGATGACGAGATTGATGAAACAAGAATTGGAAGCACATTAGTTACATGCAAAAGATAGATTCGGAGGTCTCACCTGAAGAAACCAGTTCTAATAGTGAGCCATTAGACATGTACAAAACCATGATGGAAAATGATGTGTTTGCCAATATGAGGAGACATTCTGAGCAACCTGAAAACCATTAACGACACATATGTTTTGGAAAGGATGGATAGCAATGTCATTCCTGATTCATCAAATTATATGTACTAATGATAATCAAGGGTTGATCAAAAATGCACGGTATGAATGTGTTGTATGAGCGTGCTTGCGCTTGCTTAATTAATGCTAATTTGACTCTGGGGGGATATTGGGGGGAAGGGAAAAACACAAAAAACATTATAAAGCAATTAAAGAAAAGCAAACGCTAATCATTACTCAAGAAGAAGGAGTGTCAAACTAACCTTGATGAGGATTTGTAGGGCTCTTCTAAGGGCTGGCGAGGTGGCTACTTGCTGTCGGGGATAGTTCTTTGATTGCACTTCTGACCAAAAGATGAGCTTGAGAAGTACACGCCTTAATGATTCCTAACGAGTGATTATAAAAATACTTCAAAACAAAGTTAAATGAAACTACTTAGGACTCTTAGACGTAAAGACCTTGACATACAAGAGGGTTTAAAAACCTAAAACCTTATGAAATTCAGTTGTTTATCAGAAACACGATGAGTAGCCAAAAAGGTCTGTTAACTAGGTTCGCCAATTTGAAGGTCAAATCAAAGAGAAAATTAAGGTTATTTCGGATTATTTAAAGGTTAAAGTGGAAGGAAAAAAAGACATTGACACGATTGATGAATGGACTAACAAATAAAGTTTTTTTAAATAACGTCTTTATACAAACGCTTATCAGTCATTCAGGGACCTTACATCGTTAGACCCAAATGCGCAACCGTATAAGGGTAGATCAACCTTTGCTAATCCAAAGTACCTCAAGAAAGCTCAATCTGAAAAGCCTCGTTTGTATGAGATCCCATTGATACTTTCTGATCCTGCAAACAGATTTGCCCAATGGGGAAGAGGGACAGTGGACTCTTGAAAAGGAGAGTAGATCAAATTGGAATAAAGAAAAAGTGGATAACCATATGATTACATATATCATAACAGTCTTTATGAACTTTTAAACCACATCAAAAACCTATCGATCAGTTTGGAATGCGCACTAACTCTAAAGAGTTAGGAAGACATGTGGAGAAAAACGTTTTTGTTAGGACAAAGCCAAATATTGCTAAAATCGTTAGCTTCTAACAATTTTCTAAATCCATTAGTAAAAGTAGACAACTTTATAACGAAATGACAAACAACTTCAATCATTTTAGAACAACTTGTCAACAAGCTTGGTCTAATCATACTTATAGTGCATTTCCTAACCCAACTGCTAAGACTATGGAAGTTTTGATCAAAACCATATTAATGCCTCTTTCAGACAAAACTATACTAGACAGTCATTGTTTTGTTCATGAACTAAAAAGAGAAATGAATGACGATTTAGAGTACGTTAATTCCCTTGAAAAGGAGCTTGACGAACTTGAATCAGAAAAGGCTGATTTTTCAAACATATATGATCTACTTCTCGAAGAGTGTGTGTCTAAAGATGTTACATGTTCATATTTGCATTCTCTGTCTGATTTAAATGCTAATACTGAATTGCAATGCTTATATCTTCATAAAGTCAAAGAATGTGAATGTCTTGCACAAAAGCTTTCGAAACAAACTGAATCTGTTAACAAAGAAGTTCATAATAATTTGTTAAAAAGTTTTGCTAAACTTGAAAAACACTCAATTTCTCTTGAACTTTCTTTACAACATTGTAAAGAACAGATGAAAAACAACCCAGTTTGCAAAGAAAATGCTTCAAATGTATTTCGAAAAGAACGTGAACAATATCATGAAATACAAGATTTGAAAGCTCAAATGCTAGACAAGAACATGGTGATAAATGAGTTAAAGAAACTCATTCTGGTAACAAAAGGAAAATCTGTGGAAACTCAGTTTGATAAACCATCTGTTGTTCGACAACCAAATGCTCAACGGATTCCAAAACCATCAGTTTTAGGAAAACCGACTCCTTTTTCAAATTCTCCTGAAATGAGAAGTTTTCAAACGAATAAGTCGGTTAATAAAACTAATGTGTCGGATGGTTTATTTAAACCAGTCACTCAACAGAATTTGCCTCAGAATAGAAACCAAGCGGTTCGAAACACAAATGTGCTTAAACCAGGAATGTATAGAATTGCCTCCACCACAACACAAACTAGAACACCATAGTTGCCTCATGCTTCTAGGAATACTAATCCTCACATGTCTAAATCTTCAGGAGTAATTCACACTACTAGTGTTAGCAGACCACAGCTTAAGTGCTATCAAGTTAAAGATAAGGTCGTGCCAAACAATAGTCAAGTGAAGTTTCAAAAGAAGGAAGTAGAAGACCATCATAGGATTTCTAGTATTTCTAAGAAAACAAAGTCTGTAACTGCGTGTAATGACAGTTCAAACTCCAGAACTTCGAATGGTCAAGTAAGTTCTACAACACAGAATACAGACCATCAATAGGATTATTCTAGTATACTTCGAAGACAAACAAAGTCTGGTAAGATCTCCGTGTTTGACTGTTTCAATACTCCAGGAATTCGAACATGCGAATGCTAGTTTGGTGCAGAATGCGTGGAAAATGTATGTTTACAATTCTACAATCTTGAACTGCTGTGTTTCTCGATACTTGAAAGCGTAATCTAGAACTAAGAAGCCTCATGTAGTGGCCTATTTAGTGCTAGTAAACCCAAGAGAAAAGCGAACAAATCTTTGCAAGCACCCATAAAGGAAAACAGTTGCATCAAATACCACTATTCAGAAATCCAAGAGTTATTATAAGAAGTTGTATGAGAATACAAATCAGGAATGGAAATGGTGGATAGCTAAGAGATGTCCATCAGTTTATACATGGACACAAATGCCGCTTAGACCAAAAAGATATGGATGCCTCTAATAATTAGGAAAGATGATGAATCAACAAGTATTAGTCCCACTATAGACATTGTCTCTAGGATAACTAATGTCTTGAAGATATCAAATTCCTTAGGATCCAATTTGTCCAATGTTCCATCGTCCTCTAACTCTCTTGCAGATTGTACAACTCATCCTATTCATTGTTGACTCTGGATGCACAAAGCACATGACGGGCAATCTCAAGCTGTTGTGTAATTTTGTGGAGAAATTTCTGGGTACTGTTTGCTTTGGAAATGAACAATAAAATGACGTTTGAACACAGCAGTTCAAGCCTCGGTCATCAATGTTCAAATGACGTTTGAACACAACAGTTCAAGCCTCGGTCATCAATGTCAAATGGTGTCTGCTGAAAATAACACTTCAGGCCCCGTTCCTTAATGTTAAAATGATGTTTGAACACAGCAGTTCAAGCCTCGGTCATCAATGTCAAATGATGTCTGATCACAACAGTTCAGACCTCGCTCCTCATGGACAAAATGGCGTCTGCTGAAAATAACACTTCAGGCCCCGTTCCTCAATGTTCAAATGACGTTTGAACACAGCAGTTCAAGCCTCGGTCTTCATGGCAATGATGTCTGTTCACATCAGTTCAGGCCTCGTTCTTCATCAAATGACTTCTGATCATAACCGTTCAGAACTCGGAATTCAAGACCACAGCAATGAACAGTCAAGTTCAAAGCTGGTTCCAAAAGTTGTTCCTTAAGCAGTCAAGACAGCTACATCACGACAAGAGTTGGAATTACTATTCCACCATCATATAGCAATGCTGAGGACAACAGGTAAATAAATACAAAATCAGAAAATCAGAAAATTTCCAAAAAGATTCTTCTCGACATGTCTCTTGGAATCGATAACATTTACGTGCTTAGAAATGTCGATTAACATTGACACGGGTGTGTAAATGAAGTTCGAGCGAGAGTTGCAAATAGTTTTAAAACATGTCATTTCTAATTTTCTAGATGGCTTATGTGCAAATGTCAGTACATAACCCGGACTTCAAATAAAGGAAGGTTTATAACTTATCCTCACAACGAGAAAATTAACATTTCTCGGTCTTGAGCTGTTCTTACAAGACATTCAATATCTTTAGCTCAAGAAAAAGGAAAGTGTACGTTTCAGTGCGCTTACCCTTACCGTTAGAAGAGAAGTCCTCTAACATCTGGTTTTTCAAAAAGTTGAACACAATTTTTCAAGAATTTCTCGATGACAATTCATAATCTTTCAAAATTGTGTGTTCAACACTCCAACCCTCACAATGTTTTCAAAAGACAACAATTTTTCAATTGGTCCTATTTTTGAGGGGGAGTTTTTCGAAAAACAAAGTTTTAATGTTCTTGGATACATCATCAACGACCATTCTTATGTATAGCAAAAACATTATCAAAATGTTCCAAACCATTCATGCTGACCATATTTTCTCCCACAGCTTTTTCAAGACATATTTTAATCACGAGGTAATTTTAAAAACAAAGAGTTTAATGATTTAAAATAAGGGAGAAAATGTATAATAATATGATCTATTCGACACAAATTGCTGAACAATAAGAAAGTTTATGGTTCGATCTATACCCAACAACTTCTTAATTTCACGACGATTCTGAAGTCATAAGTTGGTTAGGTTAGGAATCAATCCTATGATCCAACCAGAACCGGAGGATCTACCCAAGGATAATCCAAAGTTAGAAATAGCAGTCCTTAGGTATGATTGGAGATGAATGTATATGGGAATAATGCCGACTAAGATTGAGCTAACACTGGAACAATCACAACAAGGTGTTAGTAATGATGTCCTGGTAAGCATTGAAGGCGTTGAAGAATGAAAAAGAAATGTATGGATAAAGGGTCTAAAGAAAGAAGCCCTCCACACAACTTAAGGCAGAAACCGGGTCAATACATATGCTGTCAGAATCACAAGTTGATTGCTGACATTGAAAACAACATCATGGACCCAGTGATGCAATGCACAACCCTTCCCAGCCATTCAGGTTTCTCTCAACAGAAACTTGTCTCATTTGTCACGGAGATACACACGTTATCTATTGACATCTCACTCCGAGATTGTTGATATTGAATAGGTGGCAATCTGCTCCAGCCTCCGAGTACTAAAACCAAAATGCACTAATCGAGTCTAGAGCCAAGAGATCAATCAAAATCTCGTTAGGACACATTCCATTTCAAACACTTGTTGAACATCATCAGGTTCACAAGCTGTTATCAAGAGTCCTACGCAATATCATTGTGATATATTGCTAGAACATCCGAGTGAAACTCTTAGTGTTCAGCAATGACGAATAAAATCCTTCCAGTGTCATCATCAAACAGAACTGCAGTAGGGTGACTAGCAAAAAAGAAGAGAAAAGATTCTATATGAATCAAACTTGTGACAACTGGATATCGATTTGGTCCAGTAAATGAATTGACGGTTGATGAATTTTGATAAAAACATGACACTCTCGATGTGTTACAAAAACTCTTTAACGAGTGACACGTCGATTGATTTTCAAATCAATTTTCTCGTTTATCACTAACGTAAACCTGCAGGTCAAACGGTGTAAACGATAACCTCAATCCCATCAAATGCTCCAATCTACGAATACAATACTATCTAGCAAGCCAAGATTTAAAATAAAATAGACTTTCGTTAACTCAGATTTGAAGCTTCAAGATATGCAAAATGAATGAGCATGTTGGTCAAACACAAAGACGCAGATGGGAAAGACGATAAAGAACAATGGACAAGAGGCTCAAAGTCAAGATCGCAAAGCATGAAGGAACAAGCCTACAACATACAACGAAGACAAAGACCAAGAACACTCGAGCTTAAACGACAAAAGCAATCTCACTGATCTCATGAAGAAGTGTCATCAATGAACTCACTTCGGGGGAGATTGTTAGCCTTAATTTTATTGAGTCAATAAAGGAAGCTCGTTCCTGTGTTCAAGACCTCACTTCGGGGGAGATTGTTAGCCTCAATTTATTGAGTCGAACAAGGAAGCTCGGTCACTCTACGATGGAGCTTCGGTCTTTAATGAGTTAATGTTGTAACAGGATAATATCGGGAATCGGGCTCGATAGATAATCTAATATTGTATATGTTTCGGGTTTAATCCCAAAGCAAAACCCGAGCCCGGGTCCTAGTTAAATATCCCGCGCGTCACATTAAATGTGTAGGGGTATATATATATATTTAGATATTTTCTAAAAATATCTAACTATATATAGATATTTTCTTATTAGAAAATATCTAGTTTATCTAGTTTTCTAGTTTTTAGTTTTCATAATATCTAATTTCTTTTCTATCTTTTTTTTTTCTCTCAACTCTCTCTCATCTATTTTCGACTCTCTCTCTTTCTCCTTTCTTGATTCGATTTATGTTTTGTGTGTTATGAAGTGTTAAATAAGAATCGACAATTATTGTAGGATCCCGATTAACACTTTTACTTCATAACCCGAACCACGAATCAAAGCAAGAAACTAGAAAAGAGAAGAAAAGAGATTGTTTAGAGAGAGAGAGAGAGGAGAGAGAGGAGAGAGAGTTGAGAGAGAAAAGAGAAAGATATATTAGAAATGAAAACTAGAAAAACTAGATATTTTCTAAAAGAAAATATCTATATATATGAGATATTTTCTGAAAAGAAAATATCTAAATATATATATATATCCCTACGACGCGTGGGATATTTAACTAGGACCCGGGCTCGGGTTTTGCTTGGGATTAAACCCAAAACATATACAATATTAGATTAACTATCGAGCCCGATTCCCGATAATATTCTATTACAACGTTAACTAAATAAAGACCGAAGCTCCATCGTAGAGTGACCGAGCTTCCTTGTTCGACTCAATAAATTGAGGCTAACAATCTCCCCCGAAGTGAGGTCTTGAACACAGGAACGAGCTTCCTTTATTGACTCAATAAAATTGAGGCTAACAGAACTATACACGTTTATTAGGTGAATTATACGGTTGTTCTTTGATTTGTAAAATCCTGTGAAAACTTGATTTCCCAGTTTTATCAAGAATTGTAAAATCCTGTGTATTTTGAAAGACTCAACTTCATTAATCAAACCTCACTTTAACATAACAACCTCCAATCACTGTACGATCAGTTTAGTATTATCACATTGAAATGGATTAAATTAACTCACTTGGTCAAAAGAATACTCTTGCTGAGTACATGATACTCTCCGGTGCTGACAATCGTCCACCTATGTTAGACAAGGACCTGTATGATTCTTGGAAAAGTCGAATGGAATTATACATGCAAAATAGAGAGCACGGAAGAATGATACTTGAATCAGTTGAACATGGTCCTCTCATTTGGCCTACGGTTGAAGAGAACGGTGTGATCAGAACAAAGAAATATGTTGAATTATCTGCTGCTGAGAAAATTCAAGCTGATTGTGATATGAAAGCTACCAATATCATTCTTCAAGGTCTTCTTGCTGATATCTATTCACTTGTGAATCATCACAGAGTTGCTAAAGATTTATGGGAGAGAGTTCAGTTACTGATGCAAGGTACCTCTTTGACAAAGCAGGAAAGAGAGTGTAAGTTGTATGATGCATTTGATAAGTTTACTCACATCAAGGGGGAATCACTTCACACGTATTACTTGAGATTTACTCAGCTGATTAACGATATGAACATCTACAAAATGAAAATGGAGCAATTTCAAGTTAATACTAAGTTCTTAAACAGTCTTCCACCTGAATGGAGTAAGTTTGTGACTGATGTCAAGCTTGTTAAAGATTTGCATACCTCCAACTTTGATCAACTTCATGCATATCTTGAACAACACGACCTCCATGCAAATGAAGTCCGTATTATACGTGAACGAAATCAAGATCCACTTGCATTTGTTGTAAATCAGCAGATGACACCACCTCACTTCAACCCTTATCAATCATCCTACAATCCTCAACTTCAACAACAGTTTTCACAATCACTATATGGATCAATTCAACCCAATCAACAATACTCATCTCTTTATCCATCACAAACTCAATTCAATCATTCATCCATTCCACCATCACATACATATCAGTCTCAAATGAATCATCAAACCTTAACTGTTCCACAAGTAATTCCACAAGTTGCTTATCAATCACCTCAAGCTCCTACACAACTTATGGCTGAGTCACCGATTGTTGATTCAGGTTTTGCTGTTACTGTGTTTTCTCCATGAGATGATCTAATTGCTTGTCTCAATAAAGCAATGGCTTTTCTAACGGCTATAGCTTCTTCAAGGTTTCTAACTACCAACAATCAACTCAGAACTTCCTCTAATCTAAGAAATCAAGCCACTATTTAAGATGGCAGGGTTACAGTGCAACAAGTTCAGGGGAGACAAGGGCAAAATTATTCTGGTACTACCTATAAGAGTAATGCTACAAATTCAAAGGAAAATACTACAAGTGGGCAGGCAAGAGTTGTTAAATGCTACAACTGCCAAGGTGAAGGACATATGGCTAGGCAATGCACTCAGCCTAAGCGACCAAGGAATGCTGCATGGTATAAGGAGAAAGCAATGTTAGCAGAAGCTCAAGAAGCTGGACAAATATTAGATGAGGAGCAACTCGCATTTCTTGCAGATCCAGGAATTCCAGCAAGTCAAGCTCAGACAGTCATTCCTCACAATGCTGCTTTCCAGACTGAGGATCTCGATACTTATGATTCTGATTGTGATGATCTCTCGAATGCACAAGCAGTTCTTATGGCCAATATTTCCAACTATGGTTCTGACGTTATCTCAGAGGTACCAAATTCTGAAACCTATCTGAATGATATGGATAACCAAAGTGTGCTTGCATTGCAGGATTTTGAACAATCACCAGTTATGGATTTTACAGATAATGAGATATCTAGTGATAGCAATATCATTCCATATTCTCAATATTTGCAAGAAACACAACAGGCAACTGTTCAAGATACTAATTTGCAGGCACAACAAGATTCAATGATTTTATCTGTGATTGAACAAATGTCTGAACAAATGATTAATCATGTAAATAATTAGGAAAAGGCTAATAAGGAACAGAATATCTCATTATGCAACGTAACTTGCATCTTTAAAGTAAATGAGCTCACGCAACCTCCACCAATGCCATCTATATCTATGTTTATATCATGTAAACATCCTAATATCTAAATTCTATATCTTAATATCATTTTTACCAAGTACATTATTCATTTAACGTACCTTTCAAAACAAGCATTAAACGTTAACGTTTATATCAAAACCTAATTATATGTAATGTATACATATAAAATGGATGTGCAAGCCTTCAAAGCATGTGTATAATTATACAATGCATAATATTTGAATCATATTTTCCCTCCAAGTCAATGTACAAGTCCTAAATACTCAATGTACAAATCAACAATGCATGAATTCAAATAAGCTCATTTTTCACCGTTTTCATTTTAGATTTCGTACCACCTCTTTTGTACAAGGTACAAACACTTCATACATAACTCCTAAACCTTAAACCTAATCTCTAAATCCTTTCTAAACTCTAATCTAAAACCCTAAACCCTAAACGAAACCCTAAAACCCTAATTTCACTTTAAACCTAAACACTAATCCTAAACCCTAATCCTAACATTAAACCTTAATCCTAAACCATAAACCTTAATCCTAACACTAATCCTAAACCTTAAACTATCACTAATCCTAACCTTAATCCATGTTTTAAAACTCAAAACCCTAACCAGAACCAAAACCAAACCCGACACCCCTTTATTTTCATTTTTACCCATCTTAAGGAACCAAGCACCTCAAACACCTCCCTTGCATCACCATGACATCACCTAGCAGCCACCCTAGTACCTTACAAACACATTATTCACCTCCCTTGGCCACCAAGTAAACAAACACCTACTTGTCACCCTTATGGTTAGCCGTGACCCTCCACACCACTCCACCATTCATAGCTACTTTCCTAGCTCTTCCTAATCACATCTAATCCCCATAGTCACTCAACTAGATATGACACTAATGTTTTTTTAAACACCAAACCTTGCAATAAGGCTCTTGAGCACTATATATAGCCAAAACATACACCCTTATTCAAACATATCTCAAGTTTCATCATAAACATAAATGGAGTCTTAAATCAGACCAAGAAGGATCAAGTGAAAACCCTAAGCTCAAAATAGAAGCCAAGAACCAAGAAAAAGAAGCCCTTGAAGCCGTTACTAGGCGTACGAACCCAAAAAACCCATTTCGACCCATTTTAGCTCAAGTAAGCTCAAAATCTTGTTTAATAAGCTTATAATCTGTATTAGAATGTTCATAATACTCTTAAGATCTATATGAACTCTTGTTGAAGCCTTGAATCCTCAAACCCATGCGTTTTTTTATTAAACCCATAAAAACGACCCGTTTTGATTTTCTAGCTAACGAATCCTTTTTCTAAACTTTTGTTACGTTAGAACATCTTATTTTAGCTTATTCTAATAAGCTATAACATGAAAATATCATTTGCAATCCTAAAATAAGCCTGCATGGCTTTTTGGACTTGATTATTATTTCCATGCAAGGGGTATATATCGTAACTTTCTGAAATTTATAACTAAAGGGGCTGAAAATGTCATTATTCCAAAGTTATAACTATAAAGACCTATCGTGCCAAGTTCTAAAGTTAAAGGTTTAAATTATATATACTTTATATATAAAGGACTAAACTTGTAAAAGTTTATAAACCAAAGGTATATATTGCCATTTTTGCAAATTTAAAAATATAAAATATAATATTTTTATATAAATTATAAAAATATATATTAATATTATAAAACTCGATTTTATTAAAACCCGACACATTAATCGTTATTAATCATCGATCGGCGCATTATAAAACAATTACGTTATATATTTAACGTAATTTATCATCGACTAACTTTTGAAGAAACTTAAAATCTTATCGTATCACGTTACTAGGGAGCTTCATGTAAGGATTTTTATTTGGGTATACGTTTTGACGAGTTTGCTGGA
This sequence comes from Tanacetum coccineum, assembly GCA_026074375.1. NCBI lineage: Eukaryota > Viridiplantae > Streptophyta > Magnoliopsida > Asterales > Asteraceae > Tanacetum > Tanacetum coccineum. Next base: position 90,280 of record BQNB010001331.1, on the reverse strand, counting down.
TTTACGATTTAAAGTGTCCTGTCTCCTCAAACGTTTACTACATGACCTCTGAATTATGATGGCCCGAACAGTGATACAATATTTTCATAAATTAATAAATCAAAGTAATACGTTAAACTTTATAAAGTTTTGAAACATAAACCATCACACTAAGACTTGACATATTACCCCAGGTTGCGTGACATAGCTGTTACTTTTACTTGATATACTTTTGCCATCAATCAGATTTCCCCTGTTAAGGTGAGTTCATAGCCTCGTATTTTAAATCTTCTAATGTTTTCATAAACCCACGAGGGGGATACATGCTATAAACCATGAATACGAGTATTTTTCAAACTATATGCTATCCTGATATATTATTGCCTAAGTCCTTACTTTTGCCATTAAGACCCCACTATCATGAACCGTTAATTGCTTTTCGGAGTAAGCGCGAATGTTATGAATATGTAAAACCTAAAATTTGAATTTCATTTCATATTGGTAATTTTGAATATAACCTAAAGTTTATTAATAAACATTTGAAATTAAAACCTTAGGTTATAATTTGTATAAATATGGCCGGCCCATATTAAAAAAATGATATTTTTGTTAATTTGATTATTTTGTATATTTACCTTCTTTTATTAAAAGAACCTATTTTAAGGGATAAGTATTAAAAGGTTTTAGCAAGTATTTTGTGTAATCTTCAAAATAGGAAAAAAAATTATTATGTCCCCCTCTTTTGCTTCACATAAATCCCGCCCCCCTTATATATGTTTTGGAAAAATTTTGTTTTCTTTTATAAAACCATTTTTTTGTATTAAGTGTAAAATGGGTTAAGCTAATATTGTGTAAATCTTTCTAAAACAATAAAAAGATTTTGTCCCCTCCTCTCTACCCCTTTATATGGCCGGCCCCTCCTCCCCTATTCTCCATATTCTCTCAAAATTTTCTCCCCATAATTTTGTGTATTCCTCCATAAAAGCTTTAAGCAAGAAGAAAGTTTTGGTGTTTTTGGGTAATCCTTGAAGTTTTAGTGTTATTAGTGTGGTCTTGATCTTTGATTCCATGGTGTTTGTTTCTTGTTCTTGTCTCCATCTCCAATCCGTAAGTAATCCATGTCTCTTTTGAATTCATTCTGGGTATTTCCATGATTACACATAAGTTTTATACATAAAATCATAAAGTGTAAAAAGAAGAAATCATGTAGTTATGAATTTGCAAATTATGTAATCTAATAAATATAGCTTAATTACATGTTTTGAAACCCTAAGATGATCATTAAATGTGTTATTAATAAAAACTACAAGATTAGAAACCCTATGGTTGGTTTTGATGGGTGTTAATTAGGGTTTTCATAGTTAATAGTTCTGGGCTGAATTTTAGGTCATGTTCAACGGGGTATATTTTAATGATAAAAATTAATTTTGACATAATTCTTGAGCCTAAAGTGAAGTTCAATGAATCTAGTTTCTGTAAAATCCGGTCTCATGTCAATTGGAGGCCGGGAAGGTCAATTTTTATATTTTATAAGGTTAAGTGTCGAATTTGGAATATATATCCAAAAAATTCAGTTGTAGTATTTGATTTTTAATTTTCAAACAATAACGAATTAACCTTTGAAATTTTCGTGGGACAATCTTCATGATATTAGCTACGTCCGTGATATGTTTCAGAATTTTCTGAGTTGTCTAAGTTGGGTATTTACGCGTCAACTTTTCAAAGGTTCTGCCAGGTCAAAATTCGGGTCAAATTTGGGTAACAAGGGTCAAAAGGATACTTAAACATGGAAATAAATTAAACCAATGATCATGGGTGTATTAGACATATTAAGGAACCTCTGTAATTTTTGGTGTAATTTTAGAAGATGTTTTTATGGGTCTTTTAAGTATGGAAACTTACCTTGAATAAGTAGTCAAAATCTGAAATTTTTGGAAACCTTAATTAGGTCAAGTAAACTTTATATATGGTAAGATCAAATGTAAAACTACTTAAAAAAAGATATGTAATATACGGTAATCATGGTTCTTGTAGATTCGGTGAAGGTGTTGTGATCTCTTGCTTTTGTGTTCATTTCTCTCCGATTACTTATTCGTTAAGGTACATATATTCTTGATACATACCTCTCTTTACTATTGTTATGATTTATAGGATCTTTAGTCCGTTCCGTTATTCATACATATATTCTGTCCTTTTAGTAAGGACATCTCATGACTTGATTCTCATTTGTTTTTAACTACTTTGATTTGTTTGATATTCCTTTGATTTGCTATCCGTAATCATGACTCGTTTGATGTTGACAATCCGTTTGATTCGATATTCGTTTGTATAAGTCTGTTGGTTCTTGTTTGGAATATGCTACAAGATTCGTTTCCATATTTGGATTATTTGAAACTTGATTATTGTTATCTTTTGCCTATCTCTTTGCCTGAGCTATTTGTATCTAGTCATGGAGATACCATGACCATGTCATTGATGCACCAATGGCATGACACTATCTGTGGCGGTGTGATTAGTCCACGACATTCCATTTTGTATGTGGACTTATTATGATTTGATTATATATGTTCGTTCACTCGCCATAGTGCTTGTGTATATGGATATATCTTTGTTTTACAACGAGCGTATAGATGCATCCTAGGTACTTTGTTCCGTTCAGTTTAGGTGAATGGTTGTGTGTGTGCAATACACCCCATATCACATTTGGTACATTAGGAGTTGCAAATCCTGTGTACATTTGATAATGACTGTTGGTATGTGTTTAATTACACATACCATTTACTTAGGAAAATGTGCTTAAAAGACTAAAAACATACCAAGAATACATTGTATTTGTGTGTTTTGCATTTGTATTATGCAGGTAACGAATATCTAAGAAAATGACAAAAACAAAGCTAAAGAGGATAAAACCGAGCACGGGAATGGAAAGGTCGTAAAAAGTCAAGTCAAAGTCAGTAAAAGTCAAAATCAAAGTCAACACCAAAAAGACAAATCAAAGACGAAGCCTAAAATGAAGAATTCTTAAATGGACCAACCCGCACCCATTTAATGGGTCGGGTTAACCCATTAAGCTATTTATACAAAGCAAAAAGCCCAAACCTTATAACCTTATACAACCTGAGGGGCTATTTCTGCCAACCCACAAACTTATTTCACAACAAGGACTGTGGTTGTAACACAACAATACAACTTCAAGGACTGAAGTTGTTAAATCCCCGAACATCTACACCACAAGGACTAGCTGTGCAATATGCTTATACAAGATGAAGGGCCATTCCTGCCAATCTCAAAAACTTCAAAGTTAAAACAGTTTTCCCGCCAACACTGTACATCCCCTTCACACCCACTGTGTGTTCTACCTCACACCCCAAAGACTTGTTACCCTGCTCCCCAAAACAAATATGTTACCATCCCATCAAAACCCACACCATAAAACTCCAAATTCCACCTTGGCGATCCTAAGCTTTCCTATTTGTCCAAGGTAGAAGACAAAAATAGAAGGTTGAGATGATACTACTTGGTGAGCACTCAAAATGAAATGCTGAGATTGATTTATGACTCACTCACTCAACAAACACACCTCAGTTTACACTCACAGAAGAAGCACATATGTGAAGACCCAAGACCTAGACTTCTTCTATAAATAAGGTCTTTGTAAGCCCTTTAGTAGCATCTAGTTTTTCATACAACTTAATTTACTTATGCAATTTTAATCCCAAGTCTTGTAATCATTTTTAAAAGTGAATGAAAGTTTGAGGTTTTATGTTTTAAAATTATGTTCAAGTTCTTATGTTCTAAAATCTTGGCTAAAGTTCTCTAAAAAGCTCTTATTTAAAACTTGTACAAGCTGTTTAGACACTTAAACAACAAATTCTTTCTAGTTTGTTGTTGTTTAAGAACTAGCACAAAAATCACAAAAATATCACTTGAAGAAAATCTGGGGCATGGTTTATATTGGATGGCCATGGGTTAGAGCTTCTTGGGAAGCATTAGGAATGTTTTGAAACTGTTTTGGAGCCCTTGAATCATAACCAAAAGCAAAGTGGACTTGTAAGTTCATTTTTACATTTTTTTTGTCAAAATTGCTTCTGGCTTGTTTCTGCTTATCACTGTGCTTATTATTGTGGTTTGGTCATGTTTTGATGCTAGTTGTAGTTTAAATCTTGTTGTTTCAAGATTTGGCAAAATCTATCTTAAATAGCTTATAAAGTATCATAGTTGTTAATCTTGTTATTTTGGCTTATTTAGTTGTTAAAAGTTGTTCATTAGGTTTGTATTAAGCTAAAAATTATTTGGTCTATGCAAATTTTAGCTTAAAATAGCTTTTATCAAGTTAAAAATGCTAAAACATGTTTTAAAAGGGTGTTTGGTTCAAACAACACTAACCCATGTTAGTGCTGTTTAACCCATTTTGGTTTTCAAACTCACTTGGTTAATCTATATTAAGGTATTTGAATTTGGTTTTAAGAGTTTTCAAAGTTTTAAATTGAATTTTTTAGGTTTTGTAAACTCAATATTTGAATCTGTGGTGTTTAAGATAGTTAAATCTGTCAAATCTTTGATCTTAATCTTTTGTTGAGTTTAGTTGTTGTTTAATGCTCTATTTTGGTTCTTTTATGCATTGGTTAAAATAGTTATAGGCCTGCTAGTGTTTTTTGTGGTTTAACCAAAATTCTATCAATAGTGTTCTTAAGATTTTTTAGCAAAAAAAAGTCCAAATTCAAACTCAGTTTTAGGTTAGCTAAAGTTAGTTTTAAGTTTTGAATTTTTGTGCACAAGCTCATAGGAGTATAAGCACAATCTGGAAGAGCTTGTTTTGAGGTTTAGTGTTTATTTAGGCATCTGAATTCAGGGCTGCAAAAGGCTGTTTAACTTTTGTTAAATTTCAAAAATACCAAAAACTTTGTCTTAAGTCTGAACTGTCATTTTCTAGTAGCTTAATCTTGCTTATTTAGTTAGTTAAATTCCATTCTTTTTGCTTATTCTAGATTTCAGTAGCACTAGCTTAATGTATTTCACTGTTCAGACCCTAGCTTATAGCTTAAGACCATTAAAAAGTTGTTTAAAAGTGGTTTTGTAATCTGTTAAGTGTGTAAAGCTTAAAAAGCTTTAAGTGAAACTGTCAGCTTCTTTAAGCTCTTATCTGGCTTATTTTTAAGTTTTAATAAGTCTTTTTTTAAAAGTTTGTTATTTTTGCTTATTCTAGCTTTTTGCAAAAAGAAATAAAAAAAAAGAATGTTTTTTCAAAAAGGGAAGCAATGGGGGTCGAACCCATGACCTCCCCCTTTGCACACACAAGTCTCAGCACACACACACACTTACCATCTTGCCCTTGGGTCTTTTCCATTAGGATCTCATCTCATTAAATACTTATAGTCTTTGCTTGTTTTGCTTATTCGAACCTTTTTGCTTATTTGTTGCTTATTCATTAAGCTAGTTTTCTAGTTTGCATTTTTCATAGATTCTAATCTTTCTAAACTAATTTCCATAATTTTTCAAGAATTTTTAGGATTTGCTTTCTATTTTTAATCAATTTTCTAAACTAAAATAGTTTTTAATTCATAATAAATAAAATAAAAGTCGAATATATATATATATATATATATATATATATGTATATATCAACTATTCCAAAAAAAATCAAAAAAATATAATTCCTTTTTTAAAAATTTTCTTTTATCATTTAGGATTGTTAAAAATTAAATTTGCTTTTAGTTTTTTAAAGAACGAGATTTGAATCCTGTTATCATGTTTATGGTTTTGGCCTTAATTGCTTCCGTTTTAGTTTGCCTTTGTTTATTTTAGCACATTATTAGTAGAAATAGAAAACCAAATCCAATTTGTGATATTCAAGAATTGTTTAATAAACGTTACCTCGATTTTCCATTCACACCTCATCGGGACACGACCCGGGAAGGTTTTTTTAGGATTTTTACTTTGGTCAAAAGTGATTATCCTTTAAAAATGCCTCTTGGAATTTTATTGATTGATAATTTTAATTATCCTCTTATTATTATATATTTATATTTATTATATATATATTATATAGTAAAAGGTGATTAATTTTATACGTGTCAATTTTTGGCGCCGCTGCCGGGGAGGTTGTGATACGATTATTGTGTACGTTTGAAGACTAGTGTTTGAAGAACCTTCTCCGTGAAGTTTATTGCTTATTTTGTGAATATATAAAATACAAAAAATACAAAAATATTTTATTTTCTTGATTTTCTTTTTCATTATATAAAAGCACAAAAATCATTATAAATACTTTTCCTAAAGTATTTGCAATACCAAAAAAATTGAAAAACCAACAAAACAAATCGTGTTGTTAATCGTTATAATCGGCTCACCTTTGAATTACAAACTATAAGGGGGGTATAAGGAGGGCTTGATCCAAGGAACATCGCCCAAAAAGGAAGAACGCTTTTAAATCGCTTCGGCGTGCTAATTCCTTCCGCTCTCTTGTGCGTAATTTAAAGAGCTACCGTGGACTTTTAACTTCCGATTACCAAAAATATTGTGTTTTATTCATAATTAGTGCATGCGCACTCGTTCTCAAACCCGTAACCGTCCTCAACAACAAGTCCCACCAAATATTGAACCATTTAATCTCGAAGAACCTATTGAAAATCAAGCTCCTCCCGTAGTTACGATGGCCGATCAACGTACTATGGCGTAATTGCTCCAAGCACCTACCGAGGTTTACGAGGATGCAATCGTTGTTCCCGCGATCACCGCGGACAACTTTAAGCTTAGGCATGGTTTACTCACTCTTGTGCAAAATAAACCATTTTGCGGACTTGATAAAGAAAATCCTCATGCCCACATTCGATATTTCAACAAGATCACTTCTACGTTGAAGGTCCTAAACGTTCCGAATACGTCAATTAAGCTTATACTTTTTTCCATTTTCCTTCGAGGGGGCCGCCCGGATTTGGCTCGAAAAAGAACACCCTTGATCGATTTTTACTTGGGATGATCTTGTTTCAAAATTTATCAACCAATTCTTCCCTCCCTCCAAAACAACCAACCTTCGAAATGAAATCACCAATTTCTGATAACATTTTGATGAATCTTTTAGTGAGGCATGAGACCGATTCAAGGATCTCCTTTGTGCATGCCCACATCATGGTTTCTCGGAATTACATCATCTCGATACTTTCTACAATTCTTTGAACTCTAATGATCAAGATTCATTGAATTCCGCCGCGGGTGGTAATTTTTGGACAAAATACCTCGAGATTGCTTAGCCATCATCGAGAGCAAATCCAAAGTTCGTTATTCACGAAGCAAAGAGATTGTTTCCAAAGTGGGTACGAGCTCTTCTACCCTCAGTGTTTCACCCGATGTTGTTGAACTTAAAGATATGGTGGGAGCCTTGCTTCTCGATAAGAAAAACCAATCCCAAGCCCCCCCTATCGTAAAAGCGGTCGAGGAAAGTTATGTAACTTGCCATGGTGCTCATTCTTACCGTAATTTTCCCGCCACCGATGGAAACGTTTATCGTGACAATATTCAAGAATACGTTTCACAAGCCACCGCGGTTAACTACAACCAAGGAAATACCGGTTACCATCCTCCGATGGTTGCAAATCAAATTCAAACTCCCGGTTTTCCTCCCGTTCAAAACAATCAAAGAAATAATCAAAACCATTACAATAAAAACCGAGGAAATAATTACAACCAAGGTCCAATTTATCAACCCCTGGCTTACCAAGCTCTGGCTTACCATGCTCCAGCTCCTTAAACACAAGGTGTGTCAAAGGATGACTTTCAAAACTACATCAAAGCTAATGATGCGGTTATAAAAAATATGCAAGACCAAAACCAAAACATGCAAAACCAACTGACCAATTTAACGGAGATGCTTACCAAATTCATGAATACCAATACCGCCTCTACTTCGGGCTCGGGTTCTCTTCCTAGCGACACCGTTGCTAACCCGAGAGGTGATATGAAAGCCATCACCACCTGAAGTGGAGTTTCTTATGATGGGCCTCAAGTTCCGCCTCCGCCTTCTTCTCTTCCTAAGGTGGTAGAACACGAAGCTGAGGTGACAAAGGATACGGTGCACCCAAGCACTAAAAACATCCAACCTCCGGAGGTCCGAACCCAAATTGATGAGCCCGTTGTTGCTCCAAAGACTAAACCCACCATACTTTATCCTTCAAGGATTAACAAGGAGAAGCTCCGTGAAAAAAGACGATCTTTTAACTTTGAAATTTGTGGAAATGTTTAGGAATCTCCATTTCGAGCTTAGTTTTGCGAATGTTCTCCTACACATGCCCAAGTTTGCACCAATATTTAGAAAGCTTCTCAATAACAAAATAAGATAATTGACTTAATCAAGACACCAATAAATGAGAATTGCTCGGCGGTTATCGTCAAAAAGTTTCCTAAAAAACTTGGAGACCCCGGTAGATTTCTTATACCGTGTGATTTTCCGAAGATGGATGAATGCTTAGCCTTGGCCGATCTCGGTGCAAGCATCAACCTAATGCCTCTTTCCGTATGGGAAAAGCTAAATTTCTCAGATTTGACCAAGACCCGAATGATACTTAAACTTGCCGACCGAACGATTTCTACTCCAACCGGCATCGCCGAGGATGTTTTCGTGAAAGTTGAAACATTTCTCTTTCCGGCCGACTTCATTGTCGTTGATTATATTGCCGATCCTCGGGTTCCTTTGATTCTCGGGAGACCTTTCTTGAGGACGGCACTAGTTTTGATTGATGTTCACGGTGAACAAATGACCCTTGGACATGATGACCAATCCATAACATTCAAAGTTGGTGATACTAAGACATTCGCCTACAATACTATTCGATCCAAAAAAGACCTTCTCACCCTTGAAAGATTGCTTAATTCTGACCCAACTTCCACCCTCCCTCCAGAAGATCAAAAATTTAAGGAACTTAAGACCGTTGAACCTTCTAGTGATAAACTCCTCGAGCTTGAGCTCAAAGACTTACCTCATCATCTTGAGTACGCGTTTTTGGAGGGTACTGATAAATTACCTGTCATAATCGCTAAAGACTTAAAAGATGAGGACAAGACCGCTCTTCTTAAGGTTCTTAGATCACATAATCTGAGGGAGATATAGTTTACCTTGAGGAGTTGTGTAAGTGTGATCATTAGTGCCCCAAATCTTCCTTCCGTCGCCAGTTTGGAAATTAAATTTGCCTGAAAATTTTAAATCTTCATGTAAGATTCCACCCCGACCTTGAACTCTCACTCTCTCTATCTCTCTCTCTCATCCTCTCTACATCTATCTCCTCTCTACTCTCAGACGTTACCATCCCAACATGAAGTATGCGGTTTGTTTGGAGGGTGATGAACAAAATGCCTGTAATGATATCGCTAAAAACTGAAAGATGAGGATAAAACCGCCTGATCAAGGTTCTCAATGTTTACACAAACATGCCAAAGCTTGGAAGATTTTCTGATAATTAAGGGGATAGATTCCACAGTATTTGCAACCAATGAGATTTTGTAAGGAGAAAATGCCAAACTCGTAGTTCAACATCAGATAAGGGTTAACCCCAATATCCATGAGGTTATTAAAGCCAGAAGTTATCAAACTTCTATGATGCCAGGGTGTAATTTACCCGATCTCTGACAATAGCATCCAAGCCCCTTGGTAAGCCCGGTTCTTGTGCCCCTAAGAATGGAGGCAAAACCTTTGTGAAAAATGAAGAAAATTGAGTTAATCCGAACTCTACTAGTTGGTGTTACAGGAATGACGAAGTTTGCATCGCATAACCGTAGAACTCAATGAGGCAGACTCTAAAAGACCATTTTCCCTTACCATTTCATGGAATCAGATGCTTTGAGAGATTAGCCAAATGAGTACTATTGCTTATTTAGATGGATTCACCGGCTACTTTTAAATCCCATTGACCCACAAGATCAAGAGAAGACCACTTCACTTCAACGCTGCCCTTACGGGAACATTTGCCTACCGTCACATCCTTTTGGGATAGCAATGCCCAGCACGTTCCAAAGGAGTTGGTTTGCAATCGTTCACAGAGTATGATGGAAAAAACCATGGAAGTCCTTCAAGGATGATTTTTCTCGGTGTTTTTGTTACTCCTTTCTCTTCTTACCTTCTCCCACTAAGACAAAATGCACCAAAGGTGCGAAGACAGCCAATCTTGTGCTAAATGGAAAAGTGCCACTTTATGGTCAAGGAAGGCATAGTCCTTGGCCATAAGATTTCTAAATCAGGGATTGAGGTTGATAAGGCAAAAGTTGATGTCATTGCAAAATTGCCTCATCCCACTACCGTGAAGGGTATTCGCAGTTTTCTCGGTCACGCCGGATTCTACCGGCGATTTATTCAGGATTTCCTCCAAAATCGCGCCGGACCTACTGACACACCTTAGACCTCCTTGAAAAGAAACTCCGTTTATCTTACTCGAAGGAAATGCATTGAAGCAATTGAAACCCTAAATGAAGAAGTTAACCCAGGCTCCAATTCTAATTGCTCCCGATTGGGATTTTGCCCTTTGAAATCATATGTGATGCAAGTGATTTTGCTGTAGGGGCAGTCCTAGGGCAACGTAAGACCAAGCACTTCCAGCCAATACACTATACGAGCAAAACTATGACCGAGGCTCAGGTACATTACACTACAACGGAAAAGGAATTACTTGCCCGTACGTAGCTGTTCCGAGAATTCCGGCCATATCATGTCTTGTCCAAAAGCATAGTTTATACGGACCTGACTCAGCTCTCATACTAGCTGCTAAGCAGGATCTAAGCCTAGAATTGCTCCGCTCTCCGTGATATTTCAGCTCCATAAATTTGATGTCTTATCCGTGATAAAAAAAAGGATCATAAAATCTCGCCGCAGACCACCTTTCTATAACTGTAAATCCCCAACAAAGTGAGCTCGATAAAAAGGAAATTTACGGTGAACATTTCCTCTCGGGACACTTGGGAATGGTTACCATTTCGCGGTGATGTAATGCCCCATTGGTTTGCCGATTTGCAAACTACCAAGCGGGGAATTTTGTGGATTCAAAGGTATGTCTTCCCAACAGAATAAGGAATTTTTTTCAAAGACGTCAAACACTACTTTTGGGACGACCCCTTTCTATTCAAGATCTGTGCTGACCAAGTAATTAGGCGTTGTGTTTCGGGGCAAGAAGCTTTTGACATTCTCAAAGCTTGCCACAGTGGACCCACCGGGGGACACTGTCTTGCCCATTACACAGCTAAAAAGTCTTCGATTCCAGGATTGTTTTGGCCCACAAACTACAAAGATGCCCACTGACTTTGTCACCCCGATGTGACATTTTGTCAACGTCAAGGCAAAAATTTCGAACGTGATGAGACGACACATGAACTCTTATCCAAGTTTGCGAAATCTTTGACATTTGGGGCATTGATTTTATGGGGCCGTTCCCGTCTTCAAGAGGGAACAAATATATACTCGTGGCAGTCGATTACTTATCAAAATGGGTTAAAGCAAAAGCGCTCCCCACCAATGATGCCCGAGTTGTTTGCAAATTTCTTAAATCTCTCTTCTCCAGATTTGGTGCCCCTCGTGCAATCATAAGTGATCGTGAAACCCATTTTTGCAATGACCAATTTGCAAAGGTCATGCTTAATACGATACATCTCACGTCTCATCACCCGCGTATCATCCACAAACAAGTGTGACAAGTTTAGGTTCCATCTGGGTTTGAAAAGGATTCTTGAAAAGGACCGTGAGGGCGAGAAACGATGCCCTTGTCGGATAAATTAGAATGACTGCACTTTTAGGGCCTTTTCCGCACAGCCTATAAAACACCCATGTTCGGCGTACTCCATATAAGATTAGTGTACTGGAAGGCATGTCATCCTTCCGGATTGAGAGCCTCGAGCACAAAGCATTACTAGCCCTTAAGCATACAAACTTTGATATCAAAACAGCGGGTGATCACAAAAAAGTTCAACTCAATGAACTTAATGAACTTCGTGATCATGCCTATGAAAACTCTTTGATCTATAAAGAGAAAACAAAGAGAATCCATGACTCCAAAATCAAAAATCGCGTTTTCAACGTCGGTGGATATCTGAGTCCTCCCTCTTTAAACTCTAGATTGAAGGAATTATTCTCTTGCAATCATAAGACCCCTTGTGAGTTGACCATATCCACTGTAACCCAAGTTTTCCATATGCACTGTCGAGTTATCCCAAACTCCGGGCCAAAATTTCCAAGTGGAAATGGTCATATCGTTTGAAACACTACTTTGAGTGGGACATACCAACCAAGGTTGTCCCGGGGACTCCAGACGATCCCCATGGACAATAAATTCGGGGACGGGTCAAGCAAAGCTACCCTTAAAAAAGCGTTTTGTGGGAGAGTCACCCCATGCTTAATCAAAGTAGTAATAAAATAATTGTTTTTTTGTGTGGGAGGCTTACAATTTCCATTACCCATGTTTTTTTCCCATGTTTTGTGTGCTTATGTGTTGTAAAGATGTCCAGGATTTCCCGGATTTGTGAAGACGCTCATGGCTCGCAGTATCCACATGAAGTTTCACATCATCAGCTTCATTTTGGGAGATCCAGTATCCAAATCAAAATCGACTAACGGATTAATACTTTGTGGCACACTTTATAAACGGCCTATAGATTTGCGTATGAACACCCTTTGAAACATCGAGACGAAGTTTATGATTTCTAGTATAGTGGGGATCTTCAAATTGATTTTTGCCTGCAGTCGATTTTTTTTTTGGGTTTATCCACGCAATCCCGTTTTTACCCAACCAATTTTTTGCAAAAATACCAAAAAAAATTGAAAAATTTTTAAAAATTTACAAAATAAAATAAGTATTTGTGTCATAGTTTTTGACTTTTCTCCTAATGGGTAGAATGATAATAAATTTTTGACTACGTCGGACCGTGCGGTTTGACCCTAGCTAGTTCCTCAACTTACCAGCTTGTAGGCTAATGCTTTCAAACGAATTCTATTGCTTCGAATTTTAATAAGTAAGAAACAAAAGAAGTGAGTAAGATAAATATAAGTTTATGTGCTGAGCAAGATTCTTCTAAAACTTATGTGAAGCATGCTAAAAGACCGGAAATATATCAAAACATGATGAGATGCCCTTAAACAACATTCAAGTATGTAAATTTTTTGACATATGGGGTATCGACTTTATGGGACCATTCCCGAAATCATATAAGTTTGAATACATTCTAGTCGTTGTTGATTACGTATCTAAATGGCCCGAAGCTCAAGCTTTACCAACCAATGATGCTCGAGTAGTAGTCACCTTTCTGAAGAAACTATTCTGCCGTTTCGGAATGCCCAAAGCTCTAATCAGCGACCGAGGTACTCACTTCTGTAACAAGATAATGGAAAAAACCATGAAAAGATATGGAGTTAACCACCGCTTCTCTACATCTTATCACCCTCAAACTAGTGGTCAAGTTGAAAACACAAACAGAGCTCTCAAGAGAATTCTTGAAAAAACTGTTAAAGACAATCCTGCTATTTGGTCAAGAAAACTAATGAATCCTGTGGGCTTTTACGCACTGCCATACAAAACCACTTAACGGTACTCACCATACAAACTAATATATGGAAAAAATTGCCACTTACCAGCGAAATTGACACCGTCGCATACGTGCACTGGAAAATTTGCAGACCCAGATCTCATCGCTGCCTTGGAGAGCAAAATAATGTTGTCAGTTACGACAGTTAGACGAACTTAGATACCAAGCATATGAAAACTCTCGTCTATACAAGGAAAGAACCAAAGTTTGGCATGACAGAAAATTACAAATGAGAAAAGAATTCAAACAAGGAAACAAGGTTCTGCTATTTCACTCAAAGTACAAATTTAAACAATCAAAGCTCAGATCTCGATGGTTAGGACCTTATGTAGTGAAACATCAATATCCATCTGGATATGTTGAACTTTATCGAAAAGATGGAAAGACGTTCATAGTCAATGGCCATCGACTCAAACTATATCATGAAGAAGACAATAACTCAAGGGAGGTAGTTACTCCTTTCTGCCCAAAAGAATGACTCTCGAAGTACGAGTCTAGCTAACGACTCTCTTAAAAATTAAGCGCTTCTCGGGAGGAAACCTGTGCTTCACTTAAGTGTGGAGGAGTCCCTCCTCCGTTCTTCTTCTAATATCTTTTATTTATTTTCTAAAAAAAATCAACAAAAATATTTTCTTTTTGTGTGCTTTTGTATTTTTACTTACATCTTATACAGTATTTACTTGAAGATATGGAAAATTACAAAGTATGTTCAAGAAGCTCCACCATAGCTATACGTCTTCTTTATGCCCCGGGAAGTACCGTTTTCCTTTAATTTCCCTTATTTTATCTCTATTATCAGTTATCACATTGAGGGCAATGTTTAACTTAAGTGTGGAGGGAGCCATAAATATGAAAAATTATATCAAATCCCCTCTATGTTTTGCCCTGTTTAGAAAACATTCCACCGATAATTTATGAAATTATTCTAGATTATATGTTTTCAAATTAAAGTAAAAAAAATGCTCTTATAAAGACAAGTCCAACCAGAATTGACAATATAGCTTTGCGACACCCCAGTCCACTAAATTGTATGAGAATTTTAAGCCTTTAGAATATTCGGGTATCCACTTTTGATACCTAAGATAATTGATGCCTTTAGCTTGTTCGAGTTAAGGTTTGAATGCAGTCATATGTGTCTATTCCGTCGTTACGTATGTGTACGTATGGTCTTTGTCGCCTTTTCTGGAACATTGGTATTGGTTGATAATTATGTTTGAGAGAGCCAGTAATTTAGAAGCTCTGAAGAACTGTGTTCTTAATCAAACATTAACTAGACCGGAATGGCCTATCACATGAATCTATGCACCCACAAATCCTTGTTCTTCCAAGCACTCCTTTTAAATGATATATTGCTGAAATATCTTAAAGTTGAATGAAGAAGCTATGTGCCAAGCCTTAGTTACCATATCAAAAAAAAGAAGAAGTTATATATGTGTGTTATAGTAGTTCAAAGAAATAAAGGCTTATGTTCGGCGCATGAAGATTGGATCCTCTCTAGTACTAAAGTTCCGCCATTCGGTCAGGTTTATGTGTTAAGTACAAGCCTATGGTAGCTGTCTAGATTATGTCTGTGCAAATTGAGTGTTCTTCACAATTAGCATATTAACCCTTATATGATTGGCTGAGTGAATTTAAAAAAATAACAAACACTGATCCCTTATGTTGAGGTGCAATGTTATATGTCTATGCCTGACAAAAGTTATCCAAAATTCAAACAACAGTACAAAAATTCCAAATTTTCTCCAACGTCAGACAAATGATATTTAATTTTTTTTCGCTTCCATTGCTTAGGTCAAGCAAAAAGCTAAGTGTGGAGGATTTATAACGCCTAAATTATACATATTTCTAATGGCGATTATTATTTATGAATTGCATATGAGGTTTCACCTTGAAGACACTACAGTCCCAAGCCTCAAGATCTTATAGCACTTTGGGGAGGTGAATACAAGAAAAATAAAGATTTCTAGTTAAAGTTCATGAAGTGCGCCACACTTTCCTCTGAAGCCAAGACCGCCGCACTTATAATATTGTGCGCCGCACTTTTTCCCAAAGTTTGAAGAATTAAAATCTAATAAATGCTATCGCATTAACTCCTCAAAACTGCCGCACTTATTTGTAAGTGCGCCGCACTTCCAGTAAAAGCCATTAATTGCTATCGCATTAACACCCTAAGTCCGCCGCACTTTGTACCCAAACTTGCCTATAAATTGAGGACAATTTTTCATCCTCAAGACACTCATTTCCTCACTATCTATCTCATTCTATAAATTATCCCACACACACATACTTTCCTTACACCAAGAAACACCTCTTTCTTTGAAGGAAAAGATCTAACGATCAAGAACGAAGACGATTTTCTTATCTAGTTATTGAAATAATGGAAGTTTATGTAAAGTGTACTTTTGTTATGACTACCTTATCCATGAGAGGCTAATCCTACTCAAACTATTAATCCTCGAAAAGTACGAAAAAGCATAAGTGTTTGTTATGATCTTGATTCGCTTTTAATCTTAAAGATATGTTGCAAACCTGTTATATCTTATCCTATCTATTTTTGCTTATCAACTTAGATTATATAATCATATCGGCCCGTTATGATCTATGTGGTTTTAAAGATTTATCCATGGTCTTTAACGTTTGTGCCGAGAAATCCACTTTCGTAAATTAATAAACAAAATAAGCTTTGATAATAAAAAACCAGGATTATTTGAGTATGACCACATTGATCTAGTTAACTAAATATAAGTCTTAAGTTAACCATGTTAGTTTGTGAAAACGTTTTCTGATGAGAAATCATTTTTATAAATTAAAGTCCCATATTCGAGGTCAAATCATTTCCAACACTTATAAGTTATTTTCAACTATCCGAGTAGTCATACTTTTTATCATTGGTAAAACTAAAGTTATTTTCAAAGTTGTTAAAGTCCATTTTCTTTTTGGTTATTTGAACACTACTCTAATCCATGTGGACGACCTAGTCTTACCTAAAAAGATTATACTACATACGTGGGTTATACTTTTACCCATGTGTTTCTATATAATTATCCGGTATTTTCAGTCTTATAAATTTAAAGCTTTTGAAACACATCAGAGCTGTTGTCATTGTTTGAGTGGTCGAATTGTCTTTGAAAAATCTTTTTGTGATTACTGAAAACACTGATTCATTGTGAAGACAACTTTTTACCAATAAAAATAAGATTTCTCTTTTCTCTTATATAACACATAAAACGCACTGACACTTACAACTAAAGGTATAATAGTAAGCACGGGTAGTGTTGCAAAGTAAAACAAGCCTTGCATGGTCATTAATAACACCATAGCCCGGAATAAAATTCCCGTTAAGAGGTCAGTTTTCTTTTTGAGAACTGCCTTTAAAAATGATGACCGGGTGCTATATGAAATAATAGCGACCATATGGCTAATTTTTTGAAAACATTTAGAACTTCCTCTCGAACATCATTTACAAGCCTCGTATCATTATTGAATGACATTTCTAAGGATCGTAAATGTATCGATTTTCAGACGACATGTCCATTATTGACCTCTTTATTATATTTTTCCCCCTTATTTTTTAAATTTTTTTTCTTTGTTTTTTAAAGATTTTATATTTTTGATATTTTGATATTTTATAAAAGATTTTCCTGACAATGAAAAATCTTTTGTGGTTTTTTATGGTTTTTAATATATATAACATATTATAGACATATATTTGAAAGGTACCACCACTGATTCTTCCAGCTTCAACATCGCCAAGTAATTCAGGTCTCCCGACCTAAAACTTCACATTCCCAGCTTGTTGATAAGAAATTCAATTCTTTCTCTGCCAAGGGCTTTAGTGAAGATGTCCACCAGCTGATACTCTGTATTGACAAAGTAAAGCTCTACTACTCCATTCTCAACTTGCACTTTTATGAAGTGGAATCTGACGTCCGTATATTTTGATCGAGAATGTTGAACATTGTTGCAGCATAGGGCAATAGCGCTTTTGTTATCATAATACATTGGAATTTTATTGAATCCAAAGCCATAGGTCGTACTGCCGGTGATCTCATCGCAAAAGGACTTGAGTACAACAGCCTGACAAGGCAATATATTTATCTTTCGTACCAGATATCGCAGCGCTCTTCTGCCTTTTTGATGACCAGCTAACAAGTCTGTCTCCTAATAAATGCATAGCATCAGATGTTACATCGTCTAGTTATCTTGGCAACCCTCGTGATCAACGCTGCATTAAGCTGTTAGAGCAAATAAAAAAGAAATCCTTTGGATACCAGAGGTCCCCATTAACAGTTCCTCTTAGATATTTAAAGATCTTTGTATACAGCATGGTGTTATTATTTTTTATTTTAAGAAAAGCTTTGCCTGATACAGTCAGACTAATGCATACAGTAAGATGGTTAGGTCTAGTCTACTGGCTGTGAGATACATAAGGGTGCCCACCATTCCACGATAGTGTGGTAGGTCAACGGCTTTCCCATGTGTATCTTCATCCAGTTTGGATTTCTCCACCATAGGAGTATCCCAGCGTGTACACTAGATTCCATACACATTTTTTTTAAAGATTCTAAGCATATTTAAGACTGGTTTATTAAAGATTCCTCTAGGACTTTTGGTGAAATCTGTAGTCCTAAAAAAAAAATGATATTTGCCCATCATACATGACATCTTAAAACTTTTGAACACATTATATTGAAAATGGTCACATAGTTCAAGTGTAGGTGACGCAAAGAATATAACAGTCACAAAGTTTGTACCAGTAGAATATTCTTGTCCATCTTCTTCTGATGGAACAAAGTGGGATACTAATACGGTTCTATAGAAATTATTAAGAGAGTAGAAACTTCGACAATAGACCGTACCACGCGCGAGGAGCTTGTTTTAACCCATGGAGAGCCTTCTTAAGCTTGTACACATGATTCAGATTGTCTTGATCCACAAACCCATCCGGTTGGCTAACATAAACTTCTTCGCGCAGAATGCCGTTTAAGAATGTCGTCTTAACATCCATTTGATAGACGATCATATTCATGTGAGCAGCATATGCAAGGAAAATTCGAATAGCATCAAGTCTGGCCACTAGAGCAAAAGATTCCTCAAAATCAATTCCCTCTTCTTGACGGTAAACACGAGCAACCAAACGAGCCTTGTTCTTTAGAAAATTCCTCCTAAATACACAATTTACAACCCTTATAGATCCATTTTAAAGTAATAATCATAACTTTATCTGGACGAGGAACGAGTTCCCATACTTCAAGACGTTCAAATTCATTAAGTTCCTCTTGCATTGATTCAATCCAACATGCTTGATTAAAGCATCTCTTATAGTTATTTGTTCAACAGTGATGTAAGAAAGGCATCGTAGTAACAAAAAAAGGCTTGTTCCTGAAGTTGGAGTCATGTAGAAACAGTCCTTTTTGAGTTCACCTATTATGTATTGGTCTAAAGGATGATCCTTATGTCATTTAGTAAACGTGGATCTGAGTGAAATAAGCAGCAGTGTTTCACAATAGTAGGAATAACATCCGAAGAAGAGGATGCTTCAAAAACATTTTCTGGAATTAGAATACCAATAACGGATCGTTATTCATATGTGAGTGCGAACATCTTAATCATGATTGTCTTCTACAAACATCGTTAGAATTACAGTAATTAAGTTTTGGGAGTTGTTTTAAGAGTGTTGACTTGGTGATGGTGCAATCTTTGTCAAACAGTTGTTGAGGGAAGTGAACTCTGGTATTGATGCAGTGGGTTTTGGAGCCTGGAGCTACTACTTCATGAATGGGAGTAACGACTTCAGTGGCTGGGTAATCAACACTTGGTGGAGGAGTGAGTAATTCATCAAACATCGGTTGAAACAAAATATCCCAATCTGTTCTTGACGGTGGTACAAACGGTGTTGAAGGAGGAGGGTTTGGTACGAGTCCTGAACTGATTGTTGCAGGAGTCATTTCATGAAGCGAGGGTCCTAAACTACTGTGTTCAGAAGCTATTGTAGTCAGCTCATCAAAGTCTACATGAATTATCTCAATGATTTGTCTGGTACGTCGGTTGTAAATTCGAAATGCTTTCTTTGTGGGTGCATAACCAATGAAAATACCAATATCAGCCTTCGGTTGTAACTTATCCATGTTCTCACTATCATTTGTCGGATATCAAAGTGCACCAAATACATGGAAAAATGATAAGTCAGGAGGTTTGTCATGTAAAAGCTCATATGGTGTTTTGCCGTGACGAAGGCGTATGATGGAATGATTTTAGGTGTAACATGCAGTAGCAACTGCTTCTGCCCATAAAAATAATGGAGCTTTTACATAAATCAACATTGTGCTGGCAGCTTCAATTAGCGTATGATTACGCCTTTTAACGCTCCATTTTGCTGTAGAGAGCGAGCAACAGATGTTTCATGAGAGATATCAATCTTCTCATAATATTCACGCAAAGTTTGATTAACAAATTCAGTTTCATTATCTGTTCTGATTCTTTGGACAGTCACTTGTAGCCACACTTGGATCATCTTAAGAAAGTTGATTATGAAATCTAGAGCTTCGTCTTTTGACCTTAAGAACTTAACCCATGTGAATCGAGAGTAATCATCAACAATGACGAGGATGTACTTCTTTCCATTAACACTCGCGACACGCATTGGTCCACAAAGATCCATGTGCAAAAGATAGAGTTTTTCTTGGTTGGTGTCTTCAGATTTAGGTTTATGGGGTTTCTTCTTGCTTTTACCCATTGCACAAGTAGAACACAAATGGTCCTTTTTAAATTTAAGCTTAGGGAGACCACGAACAAGACCGTGCCTGGCTAATTGGTTAATTGCACTAAAGTTTAGATGAGACAGAGTTAATTGCACCAAAGTTTTGATGAGACAGATGTCGATGCCATAGCCAGGACTTAGTCTTTGAGACCTTTTACAAGAGACATATAGGATAGGACGCCATCATATCTCCAAGAGACAGAGTAAACAGATTGTTACCTCGAGATCCAGTCAAGAGATCTACACCTTCTAAATTACGATTGAAAGCAGGTATTTTTTTGTGTTGACGAAAGCAAACGTCATAGGTTCGAATCATTAAAATAGCTAACGGTGAATAAGTTGTGTCCCAAGTCCTCCACGTGTAAAACTCTTGATATGTAAACACTTACCAATCTGATAATCACCATAACCCAATATCTTTGCCATGTGATCATTTCCGAATTTGACTGTACCCAAAAACTTATTGACAAAATTGGTGAGCTAAGAGTGATCTCTGGTCATATGCTTGGAGCAGTCGGAGTCCAAATACCATAGAACAATTTGGACGACCTGAATTCATCAAGAGAGGAAGATGGAACATTAGAAACTTTGGATCCCCAAGATTTACTAGGTTCCTTTTTGTTAGCAGATACGATTTAAGGGCTATAGATTGCTAACAGGACATTAGTTTTTAGACTTTTTAGGTATCCGTTGGCGTAACAATGTTACAAAAGGTTTAGATGTTTCATTATCTAGAGCAGTTGATTTCCTAAGGGGCACTTCAGTAGTTGTGGTAATCCTAGTTAAAGGGCACACATTTCCTACTATAGTGAAGGTCCGACCAGTAGGTCTCCAAGTGTATCCAATATTTGTAAACACTTTTCCTGTTGGTTTCCAAACTTTTCTCTTTGAACTTTTCTTAGCAGATTTAGATTTATTACGAGCATTCACATCATTGATAAAATCAAGAACACACAAATCATGATTATCAAAAAGCATGCAACCATTACACTTAACACATAGAAGTTCAGAATTCGCATTAAGCTTGAAATGTTGCACATTTGCAGTTCCTTTAGGTACAACAACACTGTTCTTATTTTTCAAACTAGATCTAACTGTCCTAGGGTGGGCTTCTACTTTATTCTTCTGAGTACTACTTGGTGTTCACTGAATCTTATCTTTCTTTGTATTTCCTGAAGGCTGTGATCCGCTAGCACTAGTAGACGGTTTTACTCCTGTAGAAGACAACATAGGTTTGTTAGAAACTAAGTTTGATGAAGAAGCTGTTTTTGTGTTTGTGTTTCCTGAGGATGTGACGGGCTCAGTGAATCTAACTCTTTTGTCCTTGTTCTTTGGGGTCACAGCCACTAATTTTTCACTTGAATTGTTGATGCTAGGGCAGGTTTGTCCGACTATTATAAGCAACTCCTGAATTTGTTTGGTATACTTACAAGCAGAGTCTAAGGATTCATTTAGAGGATTTTATGATTTTCCTTGTTCCACTATTTCCCTAAGAATCACAGCTTCTTTCTGAGTGTGCTTAAGGTAGTCAGAGTGAGCTGACCTATTGTTCAACAATCTAGGGTTTAAATATTCCACATCAATCTTAAGCATTTCTAGATCGATAGTGTGTTTGCTAACAACATTATAAGCTAAACCTTTTCCTTTCAGTTTCCTTAATTCATTCTTTAGAGCTGTTATGGTCAACCCTTGTTCCTGAATTTTTGCATTTAAATCAGAAATTTCCACAGACTTTTGATTGACTTGATTAATTAACACATCACATTGTTCTTTTGATCGAATACGTGTTGGTTTAATCGAGTCATAAAGTGGCTTATAAATCTGTTTCAAATCTTCATTCTCAGCAATAAGGTTTGACACCCTATGATCTAATTCAATATTTATTGTTTCAATCTCTTTTATGTCCTTTTTGACTTTATCCTCATTCATATTTTCACTTAGAGATTTAATTCTCTCTTTCAACTTTTTTATGACCGTGTCTTTCTCTTGGGACTGAGCTTTCAATTCATTTAATTGAAAATATTGATCAAAACTTAGAGCACTTTGATTTGAAACAGAATTGTCCCTTTGAAAATTTTTCTGATTAAGTTGAGTATCAACTTTTAAAGAGATGTAATGTTTTTCAAGAGTGGTAAAACTTCTGAACAGTTTATCGTAAATCTCTTTTTCAACGAAATCCTTTTTATTGATAAGCTCAGTATCAAGTTTGAGACACTTTTCACATTCATGCACATACACAGAAGCATTATCCACAGAAGAATTCATAATTATGTTCACAATATCTTTGTTAATGACTTGTTCCAAGAGTCGTTCATTTTCGTTCAAAACTTGATTCATTTTAACTTCAAATAAACGATGTTGTTCCACAACCTGTTCCATTTGATGAAAGACATTTTGGACTTCAAAAAGTTCATCAATACAATATTGATCGAATGTATTGAATAAGTCCTTCAGTGCTTTTACAAATGGAATTATTTCATCCCTAAAACAAGCTTTTGTATTTTCAAACCCCCACGAGCCCTCAGTGATAGCTGTGGCCATGGTTCTTTCTTTGACAACCACGTCAAAACCAGCAAGATGGTGTTTAAGTTTCTTTAAACTCGTATTAACCATGCTGACTTTAGGAAGTTATTTTGGGACCCTCAACTTTGGTGGATCTACAAGAAGGAGTGGGGTTTGAAGAATTCATAGATTTCTGAGACCAAAAGGCTTGTTTAGCAGATAATTTAGTTTGTGGAACAAATTGTGTTTTAAAATCTTGAGAAAGTTGATTAAGAACAGTATAATCGACTGGTGTAGTATTAACTTTCTTTTCTAACATGATTGGATCCTGTTGTTTTAAAATCATTTTTGAACAACTCTCTTCAGCAAGCATAAGGGTCTTTTCGGAGTCAAGAATCACAATAGCACTAGTATTCTTAATGACATTACCATCATAAAGCTTTGGTTCCAACTGCTGAGCTTTCTTCAAATAGAAAGGATTTTGAAAACCTAAAGTTTGTTTAGTGGTATGATCATAGAAAAACTGAGGTTTCGTCAACATGTGAACAGTTTGTGCAGATTGATCTCTTTTAAAAACAATATTATCCAGTTGTTTGATCTTCTTTTCTAAAGCAATCTCTCTATCAATATTTCTAGATTCTTCTTTTTGAAAATCATTTTTGAGAAGAGTAACTATTTGCATTAAAGATTCCTTTTCTTTTAAATGTTCTGAAAGAGTTTGTTTAAGACGATCAATCTCGACAGGCTGTGCACTTGAATCTGAAACGTTATCTTTACTCTTTAAATCAACATTTTGTCCTTCTTTCAAACTTTAACTTGTTCCTTATATCTTTCAAGCTCAGTTGTTAAAGTATCATTGACACTTTTATTGTCCAGATTTATCTTGGTACCATTAACTACTTAGGTTTTCAGTTGTTCAATCACAGATAATATCAGTGCATCTTGTTGTGTAGAAGAGTTAGAATTCTGAACAGCTGCCTGTTGTGATTCAATCACATACTGAGAATAAGGAATGATATTGCTATCACTGGTTATTTTAGTCTCTGAATGGTTCACAACATTCGACTGTTCAGAAGACGGCATCGCCTGCACAGCTTGATTAATCATATTGTTATCCACATTATCATGATTGTGTACCTCAGCGAGAGCATCTGAGCCATAGTGAGATAAATTCACCATGAGAGCAACTTTGGCAGTGTTGAGTTCATCACAATCAGAGTCATATGCATCCAAATCATCAGCTTGATAAGCAGCATTGTGAGTAATGACAGTCTGTGTGGCTTGACCTTCTGCTATTCCTGGATCTGCCAAAAATGCTAGTTCCTCCTCATGTAGAATTTGACCATTTGCTTGAGCTTGTACCAGCAACACTTTATCCTTAAACCATGAATCATCCCGTTTCCTCTTAGGTTTAGTGCACTATTTAGACATGTGTCCTTCCCCTTTTGCAGCGTCGTAACAAAATAATAGTCCTTGGTTTCCCAGAATTGGTTTCACTTGCTCTAGAGTATATGTCCTACTTGGCCTTGTTGCTACTGAATTTTTCCTCCACTGTAAGGGTTGTAGAGTCTCCTATATTCATCATTTATTGTTGCTTTTGCCTAGGTTTGACGAATTTCCTCTAGCTGGTTGTGGTAGTTGGATAGCGAGTTGTAATGACATGCTATAGGAATGTCATCTTTTGTGATGATCATGGGTTCGTCACCTTGCTTGAATCACTGGAATTGGTTGACCGGAGTATTGTTGGGGTATTTATGTGTGTTGTGGTTGTGGTTTTTATACTGTGAGAGGCTATCCATTTGTGGGTTGGATGGTTGGTGGTGTTGTTTAGGGTGGGGGTTTAGGGGTGGTGGGTTGAGTGGGTTGGGTTTTGGGTGGGTTTGTGGGGTGTGGTGGGTGGGGGGGTGGTGGGGGGGAGGGTCGGGTGTTGGGGTGGTGGGGGAGGGAAATGTGGTGTTGGGGATGGGTGGGTTGGAGTTGTAGTAGGGGGAGATAGGGTTGTGGGGGGTGGGACCGTGTAGACGTTGGTTTAGGGGGGAGTAGAGCTGAGGGGAGGGAGGGGTGGGGTGTTTAGGTGATGAGTAAAGGGTGGGGGACGGGGGTGCGGTATGGGGGTTTGGGGTAAGTTTTTAGGCGTGGGGTGTGCGATG
The DNA here is from genome assembly GCA_026074375.1 of Tanacetum coccineum. Lineage (NCBI taxonomy): Eukaryota > Viridiplantae > Streptophyta > Magnoliopsida > Asterales > Asteraceae > Tanacetum > Tanacetum coccineum. The sequence continues at coordinate 65,338 of BQNB010001331.1, read as the reverse complement.
AGTTCATTGAAAATTCCTCAACAGTAAAGGTTCGATGAAGCTGGGGGTAGGGAGGGGGGGTGGGGTGGGGGGGGTAGTTAGTTGTAGGGGGGGATGGTGAAGGAGTGGTAAGGGCAAAAGAGGTAGGGTAAGGGAGCAAGGAGGTTAGGGGACAGAGGGTTTGAGTGGGGGAGGGGTGTTGGATGATGGTGGGAGGAGAGGGGGGTTGCAGCAGGTGGGAGGGTTTGGCTGGGGGGTTGAGTGTGGGTGTGTAGTGGTTGCGAGGGAGTTAGGTGTGAGGTATGTCTGGATTTAGTGGAGGGTATGAAGGAGGGGTTTGGGTAGGGGTTGGGTCTGGGGGATTAGGTTGTACGTGGAAGAGGGAAGCGAGTGGTGGAGGGGTGGAGAGAAGGGAGGGTGTGTGTGGGCTTGGTTTGACGGTGTTGGGGGGGGGGAGGAGGGGGGGGTGTTGTAAGAGTGGTCGGGGGGAGTGGGGGGTGAGCGGGTGGGGTTTGGGTGGATGGGCTGTAGGAAGGGATGACTGGTGGTGGGGTTAGGTGGTGTGCGGCGTGGGGGTGGAGAGGGGGTGCGGGGGCGAGACGGTTGGTTGGGGTGGGGATTTGCATTGGGGATGGTGAGGGGCTGAGGTGCTTTGGGGGGTTGAATGAAGTGTGCGGGGCGGGGTATCAGGGAAGGGATGGGCAGTTGAGATGGGGACATAGTGGGGGGAGTAGATTGGGTATGGAGTGGGTGGGGGGCTCCAAGAGGTAGGCGGGGGGCGGATTGGGGGGTGTTGGGGACTCGGTGGTGGTTGTAGAGGGCCTCGTGGGGGTGCGGTGGTAAGAGTGTGGATGGGCTTAGAAAGGTTGAAGTGGTTGGTGAGAGGGGGGGGGTGGAAGTGGGGTGGTGTTGGCGAGGGGGGTAGGGCGAGGTTAGTTTCGTTGGGGTCGGGAGGGTTTGGTAGGGGAAGAGGACCGGGGAGGGGGTTGGTAATAGGTGAAAGGTTTTTTGTGTATTGCGTTTGAGGATAGATAGGGGGTTGGAGGGGGGTGAGGTTTACCAATAGGGTTGGCGGGAGTGCGTGGAGGGGTGGGGTGGTTTCCTTCAGCTATTTTAACCGTTTGGGCGTTTTTTGGTCGGAGGTTGGAGGGGTTGGGTAGGTTGGGTGTTTAGGGAGGATATGTCTGGTGGGAGGGTGGGTGGTGGTGTCGGTTGGTGGGGTCTGGTTGAGGTTGTTTTGCATGCAGGAGGCAGATTTGTAATTGGGGTGGGGGGGTTGTGTGGGTCTGTGGGGAACGTGGCTACTGTGTGGAGGTGGGTTCTAGGTGGGGTTTGTGGGGGGTGTTTTGGGTGTGGGTTGTTCGCGGGTGCATGAGTGTTAGAGAGGGGAGAGGAGAGTGGGTGGGGGTGTCGGAGGGGAGAGAGGATGCGTTAGACAAAGCGGGTAAGGTAGAGTGTTATGGTAGAGGGGGGCCGCGGGTATTGGGGGAGTGGGGCGATGGTGCGGGGTTGGGGGGGGAGAGGGGTGGGTGTGGGGGGGGTGTGGGGGGGGGGGTTCGAGGGGTGGTAGTTAGCGATGTGTGGTGTGGGCGTCGGTTGGGGAAGTGGTGGTGTTATGGAGTAGGTCGATGGAGGGTGGTGTGTTAGGGATGGTGACTTGGAGGGCTAAGGGGACGGGGTTGGGGGGGGTGCGTGGTGTGTGGTGGGGGTGCGGAGGGGTTGTGTGAGGGGCGGGGTGATGGAGGGGTGTGTGGTTGAAGGGTGTGGAGGGGTTTTGAGGGGGGGAGGTGTTGGAGGGGGGAGTGTGGGGGTTGGTGGGGTGGGGGTTCGGAGGCGTTCTTTGGGTTAGGGAGCGGCGGCATGGGGGGGGGGGGGGGGTTGGGGTGTAGGGGGTGTGTCCCCGGGAGGTGTGGGGGGTGGTGTATCAGGTGGTGGGGAGTTGTAAGTTTGTTGGGGGGGGGGAGGTGTGAGTGGTAGGTGTGGGGTAGGCTTCCAGGGGGGGGGTTTGGGGGGGGGTAATGTGGGGGGAGGTTGGTGTGGGGGGGGGTGAGAGTGATCAGCTTGATAAGCAGCATTGTGAGTAATGACAGTGTGGCTTGACCTTCTGCTATTCCTGGATCTGCCAAAAATGCTAGTTCCTCCTCATATAGAATTTGACCATTTGCTTGAGCTTGTACCAGCAACACTTTATCCTTAAACCATGAATCATCCCGTTTCCTCTTAGGTTTAGTGCACTATTTAGACATGTGTCCTTCCCCTTTGCAGTTGTAACAAATAACAGTCCTTTGTTTCCCAGAATTGTTTCCACTTGCTCCTAGAGTGTAGGTCCTACTTGTCCTTATTGCAAAAGAAATTTTCCTCCCCTGTACTGGTTGTAGAGTCACCACTCTTCCATCATTAATGGTAGCTTGTTGCCTAGGGTTTGACGAATTCCTCAGCTGGTTGTTGGTAGTAGGATAGCGAGATGTAATGACAGCTGATAGGAATGACATCATATGGTTGATGGCATCAATGGGATCGTCACCTTGCTTGAACACTGGAATAGTTAGACCTGAGTCTAGTTGGGGAAATTCAGATTGTTGTGGTTGTTGGTTAACTGTGAGAGCATATTCCAATTGAGGGATGGATGATGGTGGAGAATAAACGTTATGGTAAACTGATGATTGATAATCATTGAATGGATAAGTGATTGAAAGAGGTGTTGATGATTGATTGTTTGAGTATTGTTGAGACTGATAAGGTGATCCATACTGTGGAGACTGATATAGTGAAACTTGTGGTTGAAATTGAGAGTTTTGGTATGTGTTCTGATGAGTTTGATAAGGAGACTGGGTCATCTGATGGGTTGCAATCAAAGCAAGCGGATCTGAATTGCGTTCATGCATTAAACGAACTTCATTTGCATGAAACTCGTGTTGTCCCAAGTAAACATGAAGCTGATCAATATTAGTTATGTGCAAATCCCGAACCAGTTTGACATCTGTCACAAATTTGCTCCACTCAGGAGGAAGAGTATTTAAAAACTTGGTGTTCACTTGAAATTGTTCCAGTTTCACATTGTAGATGTTCATGTCATTGAGTAATAGTGAAAATCTCAAGTAGAAATCACGTAGTGTTTCCCCCTTCTTATAAGCAAACTTATCGAATTCATCATAAAGCTTGCACTCTCTTTCCTTTTTTGTCAATGAAGTTCCTTGCATGAGAAGTTGAATTCTTTCCCAGAGTTCCTTGGCGATTCGATGATTGCTAACAAGTGCATAGACCTCAGGTGGTAATCCTTGGAGAATGATATTTGTTGCTTTGACATCACAATCAGCTTGAATTGCTTCCGTAGCAGATAATTCAGAATATTTCTTTGGTCTAGTCACTCCATTCTCCTCAATCGTAGGCCAGATGAGTGGACAATTTTCAACGGATTCAAGAATCATTCTTTCATGTTGTCTATTCATCATATATAGCTCCATTTTGCTTTTCAACGGATTCAACGATTGTCAGCACCCAAAAAAATCGTTTTGTCAGTAAGAGTCGTCATTGAGAAATTTGTATGTTAAAAGATTAATTGCTTGATCGAACGGTGGTAGAAAGAAATTGTGTTTGATTAAGTTGTCTTTTAAGTGTTTTAATTCTTGAAACTACACGGGATTTTACAAGTCAAAGAAATAAACCGTATAATTTTGAAACTTGAGTTGTTCGGCTGAGTTGTTCGGTTGAGTTGTTCGGTTCAGTTGTTCGGTTGATACAAGCTTCAGTTGTTCGGTTGATACTAAGCTTCAGTTGTTCGGTTGATACTAACTTCAGTTGTACGGTTGATACTAACTTCAGTTGTTCGGTTGATACAAGCTTCAGTTGTTCGGTTGATACTAAGCTTCAGTTGTTCGGTTGGTACTAAACTTCAGTTGTTTGGTTGATACTAACTTCAGTTGTTTGGTTGAAGCTGAAAACCAGTTGTTCGGTTGAAGCTAGAAATCAGTTGTTCGGTTGAAGCTAGAAATCAGTTGTTCGGTTAAAGCTAGAAATCAGTTGTTCGGTTGAAGCTAGAAATCAGTTGTTCGGTTGAAGCTAGAAATCAGTTGTTCGGTTGATACTAACTTCAGTTGTTCGGTTGATACTAACTTCAGTTGTTCGGTTGAAGCTGAAAACCAGTTGTTAGGTTGAAGCTAGAAATCAGTTGTTCGGTTAAAGCTAGAAATCAGTTGTTCGGTTTACACGGAAACTTAGTTGTTTGGTTGACACTGAAACTAGTTGTTCGGTTATAACTAACTCGAAACTCAAACTTTTTAAAACACAAAAAGACACTTTTTTGACGATTGTTTTGCAAAAATTCTTGTACAACTAGTGTTACTAACCCTATAGGAACAAGAAAAATGGAAACTTTAAGGTTTTTAAGCCGAAAAAATTAAAATCAAGATTTTGTTCTTTATAAAGGTTTTGAACACAAAAAGATGAACAAAAATGATATTTTTCAATGATTCTAAGCACATACACCTATATCCAAGGATACTAGATCAACTTACCAAAGTAAATGATCCTTTAGTGTACAATATAGCTTCGAAAAAACAAAGAAAAACAATAAAAAAGGACGATTTTTTAATCCATAGTAATGTTTTCCCACTTTCATACTGGGATCATAGGTTGAACCAACAAACCGAATGGTTTTTGTCATTCAGCCTTGACTCTTGCACAAGTTAGGCATTTACTGACGTAGGTGGAAATCTCAGCTTTCGATAATCGTGACCATCAATACCGTTTTCTTTAAATCTGGTACACTATCATGTTCCGCTTCAGGATGGATTGAATATTTTGACTTATGCGATTCATGCATAATCAACTCTCTTAAGTTACCAAAACAGGGTATCCAACTTCTATTCCTCAAACATAACGTTCTATCAGCGCGTGGCTCAAGATCCTTAATCATACCACACAGATCTTCGGTTCCAAAATTTTCTTCCTTTCTCGCCTCAACTTGAGCGTTTAAAATTTACACAGGAAGGTTTAGACCAATTGTCAAAACCAAAGCTCGAACTCGTAGTGGCTTAATCCATTCCTTTCGGCTCAAGGCATCCGCCACCACGTTTGCTTTTCCGGGATGATCATGAATCTCGCAGTCGTAGTCGCTCAATAGCTCCAACCATCTACATTATCTCATGTTCAACTCTTTCTCATCTATAATATGTTGCAAACTCTTGTGATTAGTGAACATAACGCATTTCGTGCCGTACAAATAATGTCTCCACATTTTGAGAGCAAACACTACAGCTCCAAGCTCTAAGTCATGTGTAGTGTAATTCTTCTCATGAATCTTAAGTTGGCGTGACGCGTAGGCTATGACTTTCTCCTTTTGCATCAAGACCGCACAAAACCCTTTACAAGAAGCATCATAGTAAACCATGAAGTTTTCGCTACCTTTGGTAAAGCCAGGATCGGTACACTACACAACTTCTGCTTCAACAACTGGAATGCAGCTTCTGCCTTTTCACTCCAATTAAACTTCACGTTCTTTTGAGTCAGCTTCGTCATAGGTTTGGCAATCTTTGAGAAACCTTCGATAAATCATCAGTAATAGCTGCCAATACCTAGAAATTAATGAATCTCTGTTGGAGTCTTGGGCGATGCCCAAACCTTGATTGACTCAATCTTAGCTAGGTCCACGTGAATGCCTTGACTATAAATCACGTGACCAAGGAATTGTGCCTTCGACAGCCAAAATTCGTACTTCAAAAACTTGGCGTACAATTCTTCCTTCTTAAGCAATTCCAAAATTAACTTAAGATGTTCTGCATGCTCTTCCTTCCTCTTGGAGTAGATCAATATGTCATCAATAAAAATGATCACAAATTTATCAAGATATAGCTTGCACACTTGATTCATCAAGTCCATGAATACTACCGATGCGTTTGTCAGTCCAAACGGCATCACTTGAAACTCATAGTGACCGTAGCGTGTTCTAAACGCTGTCTTTGGAATGTCTTCCTCTGAACTCTGAGTTGGTGATAACCAGATCTCAGGTCGATCTTAGAGTAGACTCTTAACCCTTACAACTGATCAAACAGGTCATCGATTCTCGGAAGTGGATATCGATTCTTCACAATCAGCTTGTTCAGTTCACGATAATAGATACATATCCCAAAAGATCCATCTTTATTTTTGACAAACAAGACCGAGGCTCCCCATGGTGAGGAACTCGGTCGTATAAATCCCTTGTCAGAAAGTTTTTGCAGCTGAGTAGACAATTCTTGCATTTCTGTTGGTGCTAATCTATACGGGGGGCGCGTTCCCTAGTTGGCAGCACCTTAGACCAAGTTGATTTGAAATTCAACTTGTCCCGTACAGTCGGCACGTTCTTAAGTCACTTCTCCTCTGACTTGTCTTCAGTTTCCTTCTTTGTAACTTGTGCCAGAAAAATTAGGCAACCTCTCTTAATATACTTCTGAGTCTTAGTGCATGATATAATGCTCAACTTTGACTTTTCTCCTTTTCCGTCTCTATCACATTGAACTATCAAAACTTCATCTCCATAGGGAATTCACACGATCTTCTCATCACAAATGATCACCGCATGATGGTTCCCTAACCATTCCATGTCGATGATGACATCAAAACTACCAAGTTCTACTGGCATTAGGTCAATATTAAGTTGGTGACCTAACAATCCTAACGTACAGTCTCTAAGTACGGTATCAGATCCTATTAGCCTTTCGTTAACTAGTTCAATAGGGTAATTAATGTCTAAGATAGATGGGACAATGTCACTTAGAAGAATAAAAATTGTGGGTACGAAATTTCTGTCGGCTTGGTTCTAGGTACTTGCAATAATTATATCCTTTGTCTTATTTCATGCCCATTAGAAACTTAGACGGTGAAGAAATTTCCTAATTTTCTTGATTCTATCCTAACGAATGAGGATGAGTCTATTATGTTTTAAAATCTTAAAATCCGTAATTACCATGACTACAAGGAGCGTGGCTCAGTCTCTTGACTAATGGTACAGTGTCTTTATATGGTAATATTGAGGAAATCTACTTAGTTACGGAGCTTATTAATACGAATATATATGACAGACATAACTCGTAAACACGCGCGTAAAATATTGGTAAAATATGAAGATGATAAAATCTTATCGAAATTGTAGAGAAGAGAAAGAAAAAAAAGAATATAGAAGTGGAAAGTGAATAGATTGGCAAAATTTTTGAGGTGACTACTCTTAGCATAGGATGGTCCTCCCTGAATTATACATAGGTTATCAGGCTATGTGTAATTTAGGTACTAACGATAAAATGCTCGTTTTCGTCAATAGTAAGTGTGTATGTTTAAAAGTTTGTATGGTATAAACAGTGTTGTTTCTAAGGTAGAAAAATAGTTCGTGAAAACGAGAACATTTTAATTTATATAACGACACAAGATATTTTGTAAGACTTAGTAGAAATAGTTTAAGAGGTGATACGAAAATAGTTTACAAGAAAATCACGTGACAGTTTATAGTGTAAGAGTGAAGGGTCGATAAAATGATAACAAATGGTCTACGAGTTGAGAACCAAATAGCTTATATTGCGACAACAAAATATATTTTGTAAATTAGTATAAATGAGATTAAAGGTGATACCAAAATAGTTTACGAGAAAATCACGTGACAGTTTATAGTGTAAGAGTGAAGGGTCTATAAAATGGTAACAAATGGTCTACGAGTTGACAACCAAATAGCTTATATTGCGACAACGAAATAGTTTATAAAAGACATGAAGTCGTTCGTAAGATGACGTCGAAATAATTTATAAATGACAGCGAAATAGTCCATGAGGTGACAACGAGACGGTTTGTAAGATGACTGCAACGTAACTTTTAATAGGGTAGCAAAAGAGTTTATAAATAACTGTAATATAGGTTATAAGATGGAAATGAATTAAATGATAGCCAGACAAGTTATGAGGTAATAGTAGGATAATTATAAAAGATGTTTGGAAACCCAAACGGTTATGTAATAATATCATAATAGTTTATAAGGTGTTAGCGTAATGATTATAAAAACGATGACAAAGAGATATTATAAACGTCGACATAACATGTTAAAAGATGAACTCGTCCTCTACATCAACCCCAACATCGACCTCCATATCAATACCTGCATCAATCCCAGTCACAACATCCCTATCTACTGCAACCTCAACAACTGTAGCATCAGCCTCAATGTCCTCTAACACATCCATATTAATGTCCTCCTCAACACTATCCTCTGTTGAAATAGAATCCCTAAACCTCTTGCAAGGTGGGAGGAGATCAGCACGAGAAGGAACTAAAGCTCTCGTAGCATGGATAAATGAAGTCACAGTAGCAGCAGGGGACCTACATCTCTTATGAGCTAGTCCAGTAGATGACTCAGAAGAAGAATCCCCAGCTGATGACTCGGATCTCGTTGGTGGATACATAGTAGATAATGGGGCAGACCTCTAACGGAGATAGGCCTCGCTACACTGTAGAGTCCTAGCAAGTGGTGGATAAACAAATCTCAGTGGTATAGATGAATCAGTAACGGTGGTGTCTGGTGATGAATGTCCAAGTAAAGAATGACCTGAAATAGAATGCCCAGATGATGAATGATCTGAAGATGAATGACTCGATGATGATCCAGAAGTAAAATGATCCAAGTGATGTGATGTGTACCTCAATGCTAAACGATGAGAAGGTAAAGGTCTCACTGACTTCCTCACGGTCAATGCCCTACATGGCCCACCAGGATAAATACGGTAAAGTCGAACAAAAGGAATGTACTCCCTGGGTCGGATGAGAATAGTTCGTCGTCGACGAATCTCAGGTGGGGCAACAACAGGTGCAAGTGGAAACTCAGATGATGGTGCAATAATAGCAGATGGTGTGGGTAAAATGGGAGCAGTAGTAGTAGGGATCTCTCTCTGGAAGTAAAGTAGAAAGGTGATGATGATCGTAGATGCAACTCTGCTCTCCACTAGTACGCATAGAGCAGCATTAGGTGTAGGTGAAAACATGCCATCTGGTAACTCAGTATTCTGACCTCTGAATCGTCTAAGAGCACAGAGAAAAGGGAAAAGACCCACCCCATAGGTGTTACAGATATCGGGAGTTAGAGTGAACTCTCTGATGGATCAGTCTATGACAATAAATGAGTATCAAGCTCAGCACACCCCCGGCAGTGACAACTGCAGCCAGCCCGCCCGACCACCGTTTCAACCCGAGACCTCAACAGAAATAGAACCGATAAGGATAACTCGCGAAAAAGAGGATCCTACACTCTCGACTGATACGTCTGAAGAAATAGAAATAAAAAACGGAGCTCAGCCTATAGACCTGCACAGAGCACAGGCAGTTTATATAAATCCACCATGGTTAGGTATTATAACCATGCGCAATGTCGTGCAATCGGAAAAATATAGATGTAAGGTATAGTCATAGGCAAATTTTATACCTAATTATAATTATAAGAAGAAGTATTATAATTAATACCATTATACATCTTACATACGATATAATTAATATACGTAAGGGCAATACACACGTAAGATCACAAGTACTGGTATAGACCAGATTCTAAATATACTAGCTGGTTCTCTATAACCTTGTCTCATGATACCACTCTCTGTCCACAAAAACCCCTAACGGGGTCCTGGACAAAATTAACGTGTCTAGGGCGAGACAGACATAATATTCATCACAAGATACAAAGAACGACCTCTAAGGGTACGTTTAAAAATCCAACATCGTTGCATTAAATAAAATAGTTAAAGTTTTACATAAGTTCTTAGATAATATGCGGAAGCAAATAAAAGTTTCAAAGTTTGACAACGATGTTAACATGGATAATAATAATTCTTGAAAATCGGTCAAATGCAAGACAACACCATAAAGCGATCAAAGACATCCACAGCTAAGCACCTGAGAAAAACATGCTAAAACGTCAACATAAAGTTGGTGAATTCATAGGTTTGAATTTAGTATTAAAAGTGGACCACAAGTTCACAGTATGCACGTGACAGTTATAACAGATACAACTTCACATAAAAAGTATTTACTGTTACGCTAAGCTCATGACACCGAGGCTCAATTCGATGCAGCACATTATATGCCAAACTAGATATTAATTTCCCTACAGGTATCTAACCAAGATAACCTAATGAAATCCAACATGGTATATATCCATTTGTTTGTGTCTCCCGAATCTAGCGCTACTTACCCGGATAGGGGGGAAAAATTTAAAAATTTTTTAAGTCCCAAAAAAATCTATTTACAACATTCAGCGCTCACTTCACCCGTACTGCTAGTCAAGAAATTAACGTCATGATAGTTTGGGGCATAATTGGTCTATTCGTCAACTTAGGCAACAGTAAATCAGAAAAAGGCAACGTAAAGTAACTGTGTCCATAGTTTAAAAACAAGCAATGTTTGGGGAGGGGGTTCAAGCTTAAATCACTAACCAACTAGCCACTTTGAAATTAAATAAGATTCCATGTTATAACTTAGTGGAGAAGTGGTCCAATATTGACATGCATAAAGACAAGAGCTCTTACATCTTCATATATGCTTCCAAAATATCACTATCTATACATGTGATGTAGTGTTTTCATTTAAAATTTAAATTTTTGGTTCCTTTTCTTTTCTTTCGGCTTGCACCAAAAATTTAAGAGGTTAGGGACGGTTAACCACGGAATTTTGACTTCTAAACCCAACATATACAATAACTAGAGTTTACACGAAAATATTTCGGGTTTTCGGAGTTTCGTTTGATCAAAAACGCAAAAAACGCAAATTAAACGTTAAAACGTAAAAATAAGTATCGAAAGTGATCGTAAACTACGAAAAACTTAGAAAAGACAAAATAACTCATATAATATCTAAACTAGTCAAAATCCGAAGTCAAAAAGCGTCCGATGATGTTTTTTAGATTTACGCGGGTTAACTTCCAGGTAAATCGCCAGATTCAAACGTAACGTATAAAAGTCAAAATAAATGATCGGAAAAGTTTAAAATATTGACCTAAAATTTACGGGGTGTGACACAAAGACACATGCCCTTTGAGAAACCAAAATATTGGGATTAAGAAGTTCAATTTTAACATGATTTGATTATGTTAGGCTTTTGAATTAGCGTAAAATGAAAGTCTCACATTAGAATGCTCACTTTTTTTCTTCCTCGCAAGAACCTCAACATAATCTATTATGTTCAAATCAAACTTGAAATAATCAATACTATTTTAAAATCCGTGTAATACATGAGTTGGCAAAATATATCTTAATTTGATTTTCCTTTTATAATCAATGATATAATAGTTGCGTAATATATGTACAACAAACCTATAACTACTATATGCAACTCTTAACACATACTACAATTCAAATAATAGTCAAACCCAAAAGTTACCATATAGAGTGTCATGCCATATCTTGAGCTAGATAATAATACAAACAACTTCTTTTTGTTTTCAAGTATTCAATATAACTCAAAACCTCAAATGTATCCCGCATGTAATCCTCAACGAGAAAGCAACCAAGTTTACGGCAAACATTTCTTTGATCCAATACCATGTCTTAGTAAGATAAGTTTTACAACTATATATGACTAACAAAATGAGTTTTTTGTAAAAAAGGGGGCCGCAAACCTATGTGTTATGTACATACGAATGTGCAAATGTCATGAGATAATAATGGAGAAATGCAATGTCATGTAACATCTTATCACATATTATAAGAAATTAAAAGCATTAATAAGTATGTTATTATGTATGAAATAAAGTGTCCCAATCATTAAAAGCATTAATAAGTATATGTTTGGTTGACAAATGTTATTATCATTATATTTGTTATTGCAATTTTATTACACCCTCAAAATAGATTGCAGCGGAATAGGTAATTTGAGAGCGTGACTTCATAAATATCTCAAACACAAGTACAGAGAAAGACCACTATATGAACATTTTGAAAATAATACCAAGTTGCTTTAATTTAAATTTAAAAGAGTCTTACAATAATTCAAATGTATTTAAATGTCATAGCGGAAGCATTAAAACAAGTTCAAAAGACAACAAGTATTTAGATAAATGTTCCATGAAAAGAAGTCAAAATGCAAGCCGATACATATGATAGGCGAAAGAAAGACCCCCCATTTCATAGCGCCTGGGGAACGTAAGTTTGATCGAGAATTGGAGAGGGGAGGTGGAAGAAAAGGCTCGGGATGAATTTAGGAGTCTTTGTGCAAGCCATATGCGAGAGTCGCACGTAGAGTAACGAGGGGGTTCGCGTCTATACGTGTAGTATGGTGGTTGGGCCTACCCACCTTATTTGTTCCGTGATCTATGGGTCTACTAGAGCTACCCACTTTGATCAATTAGCCAAGATTTTGACCGAATACGGATGAAGACCTCACGTTGCACATCAAAGTCCCAAAAGCTAAGCACCTGAAAACATGCTTAAAACGTCAACATAATATTGGTGAGTTCATAGGTTTAATTAAATAGAAATGTAGACCACAAGATTTAAAGTATTTATTGCATGGTATACAATATCTAGAAAGTGACTACGATTGCACTAAGCTCATGACACCGAAGTCTTAACCAAAGTTCATGTTATTACGAATTGTTTCCTTGTGGGTGCCTCTACCCAAAGAGAACAAGGGTGCCTCTACCCAAATATAATGTGGGTAACTCTACCTAAAGATATTGTGGGTGCCTCTACTCAAAGAAATTGTAAGTTAACGGTTACTTAGGCAATACGTAATCGTGTAAAAAGTAAAGTAAAGTACTTGCATCCAAACGTAAAACGCAGCAATGCATCTCACCCCGAGATTTGTAAAAGTATTAGTAAAAACGAGTAAAAGTAGGGCAACAAAACTCACCTTAAGTAAGACAGTGAGTAGAGTAATAATCCATGAAAGTAGAACGTACACGAACGAATCCTAACCGCGACCTAGATATACGACGCGCTTTAGGAGCAAACAAATGATATGAAACGTTGGAATAAACCATTTTTAGAAAGTCAATATCACCGTATGTGTTTGTGTCTTAGTTTAATTATTCAAAATGTGATCTCGTAAAAATATAGAGTTTTTAATTAATTTTCGACACTTAAACCGAAAATTACTATTTTTAGTAAGTTTAGAAATCCCGAACATTAACGATGTCTAAGTATATTCGTTTAGTTTATATTTCACCTATAAACGCTAAGCGTCCTAAAAAGTCTAGTTTCCACATTTATTTCTCTAACATATACTTTAAGCTTATTATTAACTTTCCATTTTTAATAACTCCTAACACTTTCTAAATAATACCTTAAGTAAGTTTTTAACGCGACTAAACAATAAATACATTTTACTATAATTTTCGCTAAAGTTTTTATACCCCAAACGGACCCGAAAATACTCGAAAACCCATTTTTATGTTTCAATCAGCTCCATTTTAGTGAAATTAAATCCCATATTTTGTCCGACTTTGAGAGAGAGTAACTCCCCCGTTATAAACATTCACGACTCCACTGAAAGCTACGTTTGAAGGAAAAGTCATTCTCTACAAGTTTTCTCTTATAAGTTTAAGCCGATTTGGACCCGAAATGAGTCAAAACTCAGTTTCAAATTCTGGACAGAATCTCTCGAAAACCATTTTTGAGCTGTCAAAATATTACAAGTTTTGTCAAACTTAAATTGGCAATAACTTCTTTGGTATAAGGCAGATTTTCGCGTTCTTTATATCAAAATCACCGGGAGACAATATACCAATATAATTTTATAGTTTTAGCCTCTCATAACATTTTACACAACCCTTAACCCACGAATTAATTTTGGACAGCAAGCTATTCAAACCATAAACCTAACCAAAATCCAACACTACATCCCCAATACTCATATTCTAACCTAAACTCCTTCACTAGTGTCTCAACCAACAAATCTACATCAAAACTAGCCTAATCCCATCACCAAACTCGCCAAACATCTCTTTTATCGATTAACACTTCGCTACTAACTTAAAAGTACAAGAAAACTTAAGAAAATATGAAAAGTTTCAAACTTGAAAATAAATTATACAACCTTGTCTATTTGTATGTTTTCTTTATAAAAGTGGTTACAAACACGAATGATATTATTTTTGAGAGAAGAAAACGGTGAATGAACGAATAGTCTAGAAAATTTATTCAAACGAAGGAGATGATAAAGGCTTACAAGTTGTAAAGAGATGGCAAAGAAATGATGAATCTTTAACCCGAATGAATATGAATATAAACCAAACTAATATATGAATGACCCTAATCAACTCTTGAATAAACCACGATCAACCAACTAGCAATAAATCTTGAACCAAGAAGCAAAACACCAAAGGGTGTTTGTTTATGGTGTTCGGCCAAACCAAAGAAAGCAAGAGAGGCAGAGATAATTTTTTTTGTGTTTTTCTAGTGAGACAAATAATTTGAACCAAAATGAATGGATGCGTTGCATTTGGTCATGCACCTAGAATCTTCTCCAAGGCATCCTAAGCACAAGAGATGTACTAAGGAGACCATTTAGCTAATACATATTGTACCAAGGGAACACTAATGAGAAAAATAGGGAATGGTGTTGGGGCTTAGGGTGGCGGACGACATAGGACACAAGGGAGGGGACCAAAATGATCACAACTTGATTTTTTACAACAAGATATTTATTTAAGAGTCTTGATACTTACATGCATGCACAAGAATGAATCCTAGTAACGTTTATGTTACTCGTAAAAATTTAAAACGCGCGACATTTTAAAAATAAAATGTAATAAATTAAATATATGCTTGTTAGGTCGAAACGCGATAGTCGTCAATAGACTACGTTAAATCAAAAACCAGAACGCATCCGATGATGTTGCTTAGTTATACGCGGGACAACTTCTCGGTTTTAGGGCAAGTTTAGCACGTAACGTATACAAGTTAAAATGATGCACGTAATAGTAAAATATTGACCTGTGAAATTACAGAGTGTTATAGTCTTTCCCCGTTAAGAGAGCTTTGTACCTAAAGCTCAAGTCGTGGTATTTGACAAAGGTACAAGTCAGAAAACAAGTGCGGATACTTCTTCTGAAATTGGTCCTTGCGTTCCCAAGTAAACTCAAGACCTCTTTTTGAATACCATCGCACCTTGACGATAGGAATGCCACTTTGATTAAAACATTTGACCTCTCGGTCCATGATTTCAGCGGGTTCCTCGACAAAATGAAGCTTGTCGTCAATTTGGATTCATCTAACGAAATAATGAGTGTTTTGTCAGACAAACACCTCTTTAGGTTCGACACGTGAAAGGTGCTATGGAATCTACTTAGTTGTTCAGGGAGTTCTAGTCGATAGGAAACCGTTCCAACCTTTGCTAAAATCTCAAAAGGTCCAATGTAACGCGGGTTCAGCTTTCTCTATTTGCGAAAACATATCACCCCTTTCCATGGTGAGACTTTCAACATAACCTTGTCTCCAACTTGAAACTCGAGAGGTTTACGCCTTACATCAGCGTAACTCTTTTAACGATCGCGAGCAGCTTGAATTTGACTCTTGATTTGGTCGATCTTCTCAGTTGTTTCGTGAATAATCTCCGGACTAGTGAGTTGGATGTCTCCAACCTCAGTCCAGCAAACATGTGATCGACACTTACGACCATACAATGCCTCAAATGGTGCAGCCTTAATGCTCGTGTGATAACTGTTGTTGTACGAGAATTCCACTAAGGGTAGATGTCTATCCTAACCCTTTCCAAAATCGATCACACAGGCACGTAGCATATCTTCTAACGTTTGAATGGTTCTTTCACTCTGACCATCAATTTGTAGATGATAAGCAATACTCATATCCAGCTGAGTACCCAACGCTTTCTGAAGTGACTGCCAGAAATGAGATGTAAATCTACTATCTCTATCTGAGATGATCAAAACTGGCACTCCATGCCTCGAGACTACTTCCTTCAAGTACAGTCTCGTTAGTTTCTCCATTGAGTCTGTTTCCTTCATTGGCATAAAATGTGTGGATTTAGTGAGACGATCAACGATTAACCAAATCGTATCGTGACCACTTGACGTCTTTGGCAGTTTAGTAACAAAATCCGTTGTAATCTTCTCCCACTTCCATTGGGGAATCTCAGGTTGTACCAGAAAACTAGATGGTTTCTGGTGTTCAGCCTTAACCTTTACACATGTCAGACACTTACCGACATGGGTGGCAATCTCTGCTTTCATATTAGGCCACCAATACCATTTCTTCAGATCCTGATACATCTTATCCAATCCAGGGTTGATAGAGTATTTAGACTTGTACGATTCATGCATAATCAAGTCCCTTAATCCTCTAAAATGCGTTAACCAACTCCGTTTCTCAATACAGAGGGTTCCATCAGGATGAGTCTCAAACTATTTGTTCATACCATGCAAGTTTTCTTCTTTGACATTTTCTTCCTTTATTGCTTCGGCTTGAGCACTAAAAATTTAAGTGGGAAGGTTTAAGTCGATTGTCACCATTAAGGCTCAAACTCGTAGCGGCTTAATCCTTTCCTTTCGGCTTAAGGCATTTACGACCACGTCCGTCTTTCCAGGGTGATAACAAATCTCATAATCGTAATCACTGAGTAACTCCAACCACCTATGTTGTCTCATGCTCAACTCCTTCTGATCAAGAATATGTTGCAAGCTCTTATGATCAGTAAACACAACACACTTTGTGCCATACAAGTAGTGTCTCTAAATATTTAGAGCGAACACTACGGCTCCTAGCTCCAAATCGTGGGTCGTGTAGTTATTCTCATGATTCTTGAGTTGGCGGCACGCGTAAGCTATGACTTTCTCCTTTTATAGCAAATCGCACCCAATCCTTTGTGCGAAGCATCACAGTAAACCACAAAGTTTTCAGTTCCTTCGGGCAAGGACAGAATCAGCGCATTACACAGTTTCTATTTTAACAACTGGAATGCCGCCTCTTCTTTCTCTTCCCAATCAACTTTTATGTTTTTCTAAGTCAGCTTACTCGTAGGTTTAGCGATCTTCGATAAATCATCGGTAATATCCAGCAAGACCTAGAAATTGGCGAATTTCCATTGGAGTCTTAGGCAATGCCCATCCTTAATGAACTCAATCTTAGTGGGATCAACGTGAATTCCTTCACTATCAATCACGTAACCGATAAATTGTACTTTTGGAAGCCAAAATTCACACTTGGAAAATTTAGCGTACAATTCCTCCTTCTTCAGTAGTTTCAAAATTTGCTTCAAATGCTCTTCATGCTCTTCTTTGCTACGCGAGTAAATTAGGATGTCGTCTATGAATATTATCACAAACTTGTCCAGATACGATTTGCACACCTGATTCATCAAATCCATGAATACTATTGGTGCGTTAGTCAGTCCAAAAGGTATTACATGGAATTCATAGTGACCATAACGCGTTATAAATGCCATCTTTGGAATGTCTTCCTCTCGAACTCTGAGTTGGTGATAACTAGATCTCAGGTCGATCTTAGAGTAAACACTCAACCCTTGCAGTTGATCAAATAAATTATTAATCCTTAGAAGCAGATAACGGTTCTTCACGGCAAGCTTGTTCAATTCATGGTAGTCGATACACATTCTCAAAGATCCGTCTTTTTCTTGACAAACAAAACCAGGGCTCCTCAAGGTGAAGAACCCGACCTTATAAATCCTTTGTCAGAAAGTTCTTGTAATTGAGCAGACAACTCTTGCATCTCTGATGGGGCTAGTCTATATGGGGATCGTGCTACATGTGCCGCACCAAGGACTAAGTCGATTTTAAATTTAACTTGTCGGGTTGGTGCCTGACAAGTCTTGTGGAAAGAGTTCTAGAAAATCTCTCACGACTGACACGTCTTCAAGTCGCTTCTCCCCCGACTTGTATTTTACTTTCTTTTATGTAATCTGTGCCAGAAAGATATGTCATCCTTTTAGAATATATTTCTGAGTCTTTGTGCACGAGATGATATTTAATCTAGAATTACTCCTTCTGTCGCTTCCATCTCCTTAAATTGACAACACTTCATTCCATAAGGAATATGAACAATCTTCTCGTCACAAACGATCACGGGGTGATATTTTGACAACCAATCCATACCAATAATAATTTCGAAACTACTAAGCTCTATGAGCATTAAATCAATATTAAACGGGTGATCTAGCAAGTTTAGCATGCAACCCCCAATTATGGTATCAGATCCTATGACCCTTCTGTAAGCTAACTCTGCAGTGTACTTATTGTCTAAGGTAGATGGGACGATGTCACTTAGAAGTCTAAGAAAGCAGTGGATACGAATCTTCTATCGGATAAGTTCTAGGTACTTGTAATGATTAAGTCTTTAGCCTTAACTTCATGACCATAAGAAAATTCGACGGTGAGGGAATCTCCTAATTTTCTTGATTCTAACCCAATTAAAAGGGATAAGTTCATTACGCTCCTAGTAGCCCTTTCCTTTCACCGACAGTCTCCAAGGTCTTGGTCATACGATGAAGCAACTAATGTGTCCGCACTGGTTGGGGGGTTGTCCTAGGGTGACTAGTGGTGTAACTTAATCTTTCAGCTGAGATGTGGTGTAAGATGAGGCTTACTCTATAACATACACAGTTGTGTATAAATTCACATTAGTTACTGTGTTTACAACATCATAACGCCCATGACATACACAATTTAATGAAATACGCACAGAAGCAAAATTTCGATAGAAACATCAACAAAAAATTTATTTTTGACAAGGTTTTAAATGTGACTACTCCCACATACATCATGTCCTTCTAAATGTATATGACATAGGTGATCAGCTATGTAAGAAATTTAGGGGAATAACGTTGAAATTCCCCTTTCGTCAAACTAGTGTTATTTTTAGAAAAAAGCTGATGTTGTTAAAACATTAAGGTTTATAAGATAGCAAAACGAGTTTCGTAAAAACAAAATCAAAGTAGTTTAATTAGAAACACACATAATATTTGTAAGATAGCGAAAATAATTATGAGGGTGATACGTTGCAAAATAGATTTTGAGAAAATTACGTGCCATGAGTTATAATGTAATAGTAAGGGTTATAATATGGTAACCAAATAGATTTACGAATTTGACAACAAAATAGAGTTTATAAAATGACAACAGAAATAGTTTTATAAAAGACAACGAAATAGTTTATAAGAAGACAAACAAAAAAGTTTATAAATATATGTGCGAAAAAGTTTTTATAAAACCACAGCAAAATAGGACTCTAAGATGAAAACAAATTGTTTATAAAAAAGTTAGTGAAATGGTCTATATAAGGGTAAACAAATCCAAGGAATGTAACTGACGAATCATCATACACCATCATGATACATAAGTTAATAAAGGATTTAAAAACATCTACATAATACAACGAAATTCGTTAGGAATGTACTAGTGCAAATCTTTTAGGGATACGGTCCAAACAGGCTTCGACTTAGTTCTCAGTAGGCAAGGTAGGCAAAATCTATCCTTAAGCATCAGCATGATCTATAACGACGTTAGGGTTCTTGGGAGCTTTTCCTTTATTTCCCTTCTGGTCACCAAAATTTTGATTCTTCAACTTCGAGTACTCACTCTTGTAATGCCCTTGTTTTCCACAATCATAGCAAGTAACTGCAGTCTTCTGATTTGTCACTAGGGGTCTCTGAGTTGTTGAGAGAACTGGAGTCCTACAATTTCTAGTCATGTGCCCAACTCTCTTGCAGTTGTTACACTTTACAGTGCACAAACTAGTGTGACGTAGCTTACACTTGTTGTAGAGAGGCAACTTCCTAGCATATCCATTATTGTTATTAGGTCCAGTAGTGTAAGCTCTCACAACCTTTTTTCGTTTGTTTTGTTTTCCCGTGTTTTTTTGGTAACCTCCTTTCCACTTCCTTTTGTGGTTAGCATTCCTTGTAACCTTGGCTACATGACGTACGTCCCGAACTATCGAGTCGTAAGCTACGCAAAATTTTGTCTCGTAGATAGCAATAGCCTCGATAGCATTAGTAACTCGTTGGGCTAGAATATGCTTAATCTTCGTGAAACTCATTCCTGGTCTCGTTTGTCGGCATTTTCTTCAAAATCAAACGGAGTAAAGAAAAATAATATAAGTCGGGTTCCAAAAGTCGTGTTTCCAAAAATAGAATATTACATGATGAAGGGTTAAAGCCGTGTTCGAATTAATCATCACGTTTCTAGGCGACGGGTACAAGGTGACGTAGGTGTTTCAAAAGTATAGGGCGTCTGTTCAAACTCGCCTTTAAATTCGGATATTAAGATAATCAGTGGGGTTGGCAGACCGCGACCGTGTAAAGTCTTGAATTTTTTTTAAGGACCATCGTATAACTCATGATGTTTTAGAAATAAACGATACCATTGCTTCAATCACAATGTCTTAGAAAAAGTTCTAGTATTTATATAAATAACTTTTATATAAAATAAATAGAAAAATCTACGTAAGGCAAAATGAACACACATATAGACAAAGGGGAAAACATATAGAGATCACCTAACGGTTATAGTCTAGGCCTAATATGCAACCTAGTTCTCTATAATCTGGCTTTGATACCAATCTCACACCCCCAAAATAGAGCACAACGAAATAGGTAATTTAAGGGCGTGACTTCATAAATATCTCAAACACAAGTACAGAGAACGACCACTATATGGACGTTTTAAAAATAATACCACGTTGCTTTAATTTAATTTTAAAAGAGCCTTACAATAATTAAAACGTATTTAAATTTCATAGCGAAAGCATTAAAACAAGTTCAAAAGACAATGGGTATTTAGATAAACATTCCATGAAAAGAAGCCAAAATACATGAAGACCTCACGTTGCACATCAAAGTCCCAAAAGCTAAGCACTTGAGAAAACATGCTTAAAACGTCAACATAATGTTGGTGAGTTCATAAGTTTAATTAAATAGAAATGTAGACCGCAAGATTTAAAGTATTTATTGCATGGTATACAATATCTAGAAAGTGACTGCCGTTTCATTAAGCTCATGACACCGAAGTCTTTACCAAGGTTCATGTTATTACAAATTGTTGCTTTGTGGGTGCCTCTGCCCAAAGATAACGTGGGTGCCGCTACCCAAAGATAACGTGGGTGCTGCTACCCAAAGATAACGTGGGTGCCACTACCCAAAGATAATGTTGGTGCCTCTACCCAAAGATAATGTGGGTACCTCTACCCAAAGATATTATGGGTGTCTCTACCCAAAGATATTATGAGTTTACGGTTACTTTGGCAATACGTAATCATGTAAAAAGTAAAGTAAAGTACTTGCATCCAAACGTAAAACACAACAATGCATCTCACCTTGAGATTTGTAACAGTATTCGTAAAAACAAGTAAAAGTGGGGCTATGAAACTCACCTTAAGTAAGACAGTGAATAGAGTAATAATCCACGAAAGTAGAACATACACGAACGAATCCTAACCGCGACCTAGATATATGTTGAATCGTTTAAGCTCAAGATTGGTTAGATCTTTATATCCAGGATCATGAATAACATTGAACATAGAATACGTATAGCGGAATTAACATAAGAACAATGATATTCAACAAGGTGTTTCTTCATTAATAACCAAACGTTCCTAACATCCCCAATTCTAGATGATCAATTCTAGAATGTGTTATCTAAACTATAACAAGGACTCAAAGATTCTTGAGGCTAACATCTTCAATATAGGCATCTAACTTAGAGGACTTGCACGCTTAGAACACACAATTTTTGGTGTTTACATCTGACCCAGAAAAACTATACGACCTATATCTTTTTATATACTAGAGATATTAGGTTTACAAAGGATAAGAACAAATAAAGATATTAATAAATCTTTTTAACATTTAAGTTTATCTTAAGAATCTTTAAAATCTTCCATCTTTTGAAGAATTCTTCATTTTCCCTCTAAGTCCTTCATCTTTCATATGTTTTGTCTTATCAACTCAAATATAATTCCCAACAATCTTCCCCTAGTTTATAATGACAAAACCAAGATAAGCACGAGCTTCTTCCCCTGAAGCTAATATATGAAAGAATAAGAATCTAAGCCAATTCCACCAAGGATCTATAAGTTGCACATCTTATTCCCCTTTTTGTCATAATCAAATAGGGGACTAAAGTATGCAACTTTGACTTTGACAACCACAAATCACTATCACGCTCCTAATCCAGCCTCCATCAACTCAAATTACCCTCCATGACACGCCTTAAGATTAATGAACTTGAGCAGTAGAAACTGAAACTAGTAGTAGTAATAATAACTAGCTGTAGTAAAAACCTTCATCTTTAGCAAGCTAGTTTCTGTAGTTCATTATAAATGATAGAGACGCTATAACAGTATTTGTCAATAAATCATTGTGTGACACTTGAATCTCTAGCTACTAAAATCCACACTGTACTGACTCTTGTATAACCATTCATATAGTTACGAACCTGCTGTAGCGTATTATATACCCTGCCCTGTATAGAGCCCCCAATGTAATTCGACATGTAACGACCTCACACCCCTACCCAGCCCTCGCCCCCACTTTACACCAATTTGATGCCTCGCATACAGTGCGCTAGTATCCGCTCTCACCCCCCACCTAAAAATGCCCGTTCTCTATATCCTTTATGTACTTCCACCCCGTGGACAGTCAACACTTATAAAATAAATCTGTGAAATTTTAAGTAGACCATCTATCTCTTGAACAATTTCCTCATCTTCTATGGACACATACATAGTGATACGAATAACAAGAGTCGAGCACTTGTGACCATAAGTTAGATCACTACACCTTGCTAGTTTGTCTCACAAGTATTCGGTCACATTGTTTCTAAGCAAGAAAAGTTATTTAAATACGTTTTGTAATTGTTTGTAAGCCATTTGAGATATGATTAAAACACAAACAAAAATATATTCCACTTATCTTCAAATAGGTGATAAATAACCTCTTCGATAAATCATTTAAAACCAATAACAGTGCGTGCCTTTTAAAAATAAGAACATTTTAAAAACAATAACCATATTAAACAGTAAACACCCCTTACAAACTTGTGTTTTGTTTTCTCTGATAATACTTCTAGTGTCTATCACACCAGATAACTGTTTTAAGCTTTTTTAGCAGTCAATACATATGAACAAACAGTACTAATCTGTACAGTTTTCTCATGTATTGTAGCAGTACAAACCGTAAGGCTAGCAGTATTAATGTTTCAATGAGCAGTATTAACGAGATATATCTAGGCAGTATAAACAATAACTTGAGCAATATTAACAAACTAATGACAGCAGTACAAATATAAAGCTGACAGTATTAACGAAACAAGCAGTATTAACTCAGTAGACCGAAACCCCAACAGCAGTATTAACTTTCCAGAACCAAAACAATATTCCAAACTGCGTTTAAGTCTTTAAATACTATTAGACAGTATAAAATAAGTACCCAATAAAACCCTATCCACGTCCAATAGCAGTAGTTACAACCTTATACGAACCTGTTGTTTCTTTATTCGACACTAGAAGCATATTCAAAGATCGACCATATGCTGCATCTTGATAACCCTTTTCTTGGCATCATAAACATATACTACTTGTAATTACTAAGCTAGCACCATTAACTTCCAAAAGTCAGTAGTATCAAGATCGCTTCCTCATCATTATGTCAAAACTACGTTTGGGCTAACCTTGTAGTCACGAACATCCTGCTATGACCACAACACAAACTACTGTAAAAACCGAACCAGATTTAGGATTTTATGAATAAACCCTAATATTCACCAAACTTGACTTCAAACAAAAATAATCATAGTCGCCTTTTTTTTAAGTATAAAGATGACGCTTTAAAGTGTCGTAAAAACCCTAACTTCACCAAAATCACCAATACACCAAACAGAGATTCGTTACTTCCTTTTCATCAAGAACACGACTTCAAAACAAACCTTGTGATCCTAGATCAAGAGCCCTATGGCTCTGATACCACTTGTTAAATCGTTTAAGCTCAAGATTGGTTAAATCTTTATATCTAGGATCATGAATAACATTGAACATAGAATATGTATAGCGGAATTAACATAAGAACAATAATATTCAACAAGGTGTTTCTTCATTAATAACCAAACGTTCCTAACAACCCTAATTCTAGATGATCAATTCTAAAACGTGTTATCTAAACTATAAAAAGGAATCAAAGATCCTTGAGGCTGAAACACACAAATTCTTGGCGTCCACTTAGAGGAATTG
Source organism: Tanacetum coccineum (assembly GCA_026074375.1). Classification (NCBI taxonomy): domain Eukaryota; kingdom Viridiplantae; phylum Streptophyta; class Magnoliopsida; order Asterales; family Asteraceae; genus Tanacetum; species Tanacetum coccineum. The sequence goes on along the minus strand of BQNB010001331.1, from coordinate 41,162 downwards.
ACGCCTAGAACACACACACTTTTCTGGTGTTTACATCTTGACACACAGAAAACTATACGACATATATCTCTTTATATACTAGAGATATTAGGTTTACAAAGGATAAGAACAAATAAAGATATTAATAAATCTTTTTAACATTTAAGTTTATCTTCAGAATATTTAAAATCTTCCATCTTTTGAAGAATTCTTCCTTTGCCTTTTAAGTCCTTCATCTTTCATATGTTTTGTCTTATCAACTCAAATATAATTCCCAACAATCTTCCCCTAGTTGATAATGACAAAACCAAGATAAGCACGAGCTTCTTCCCCTGAAGCTAATATATATGAAAGAATAAGGATCTATGCAATTCCACCAAGGATCTGTAAGTTGCACATTTTCTTTGTAAATCTTCTTCCCCTTTTGTCATAATCAAATAGGGGACTAAAGTATGCAACTTTGATTTCGACAGCCACAAATCACTATCACACTCCTAATCCAGCCTTCCATCAACTCAAATTACCCTCCATGACGCGCCTTAAGATAAATGAACTTGAGTAGTAGAAACTGAAACTAGCAGTAGTAATAATAACTGGCAGTTGTAAAAACCTTCTCCTTGATGTAGCATATAAATGGCTTAACATTTTAACATTAAGCTTCCCTCGAAACCCATATGTTAACCATTTCTTGAATGTAGGCTCTATGTAATGATTACTGATGAAGAAAACTAAGTATTACCAATTTGATGCTGAAGTAGAACAACCCCAACTTGTGTCTTGTATCTTGTACTATCAACGTGACGTCAAACTTATAAATAAATCTGTGAAATATAAGTAGACCGCAATCTCTTGACAATTATCCTCATCTTCTATGAGACACATACCAAGTGATAGCAAATGTGAGCATTGAGCACCATAAGTTAGATCACACACATTTGCTAGATTTGTCAAGTCTTCGTCATATCGTTTCTAAGCACGAACAAGTTATCTCTAAACGTTGTAAGCCATTTGAGATATGATAAAACACAAACCAAAATAAATCCACTTCATCTTCAAATAGGTGATAAATAACCATCTTTGTAATCATTTAAACCAATAAAGTACGAGCCTTTTAAGCGTTTAAGAACATTTAAAACCAAAAACCAAAATCTAAACAGTAAACACCGAACAAACTTATGTTTCTGTTTTGTCTGATATCCATCTGGTGTTTGTCATCCGAAAACTGTTAAAGCTAGTAGTACAAACAATGAACAAACAATACTAACTGAACATCTTCTCATGTAGCGGTACAAACCGTAAGGCTAGCAGTATTAATGTTTCAATGAGCAATATTAACGAGATATATCTGGGCAGTATAAACAATAACTCGAGCAGTATTAACCAACCAATTATAGCAGTACAAATATAAAGCTGGCAGTATTATAGAAACAAGCAGTATTAACTCAGTAGACCGAAACCTCAACAGCAGTATTAACTTTCCAGAACCAAAACAATATTCCAAACTGAGTTTAAGTATTTTAATACTATTGGACAGTATAAAATAAGTACCCAATAAAACCCTATCCACGTCCAATAGCAGTAGTTACAACCTTATACGAACCTGCTGTTTCTTTATTCGACACTAGAAGCATATTTAAAGATCGACCATATGCCGCATCTTGATAACTCTTTTCTTAGCATCATAAACATATACTACTTGTAATCACTAAACTAGCACCATTAACTTCCAGAAGTCAGTAGTATCAAGATCGCTTCCTCATCATTATGTCAAAACTGCTTTTGGGCTAACCTTGCAGTCACGAATATCCTGCTGTGACCACAACACATACTGCTGTAAAAACCGAACCAGATTTAGGGTTTTGTGAATAAACCCTAATATTCACCAAACTCAACTTTAAACAAAAATAATCATAGTCGCCTTTTTTTAAGTATAAAGACGACGCTTTAAAGTGTCGAAAAACACTAACTTTACCAGAATCACCAATACACCAAGCAGAGATTCGTTACTTCCTTTTCATCAAGAACACGACTTCAAAACAAACCTTGTGATCCTAGATCAAGAGCCTCATGGCTCTGATACCACTTGTTGAATTGTTTAAGCTCAAGATTGGTTAGATCTTTATATCTAGGATCATGAATAACATTGAATATAGAATATGTATAGCGGAATTAACATAAGAACAATGATATTCAACAAGGTGTTTCTTCATTAATAACCAAACGTTCCTAACATCCCCAATTCTAGATGATCAATTCTAGAATGTGTTATCTAAACTATAACAAGGACTCAAAGATTCTTGAGGCTAAAACACACAAATTCTAGGCATCTACTTAGAGGACTTGACGCTTAGAACACACACACTTTTCTGGTGTTTACATCTTGACACACAGAAAACTATACGACCTATATCTTTTTATATACTAGAGATATTAGGTTTACAAAGGATAAGAACAAATAAAGATATTAATAAATCTTTTTAACATTTAAGTTTATCTTAAGAATCTTTAAAATCTTCCATCTTTTGAAGAATTCTTCCTTTGTCTTTTAAGTCATTCATCTTTCATATGTTTTGTCTTATCAACTCAAATATAATTCCCAACACTAAGCCACCGCTTAGCTATACCACCCTTTATAACCGGGGAGACACTAGCGAGTTAAATTTAAGATCCTATGATTCCAGAGTCACATATAACCTATATACAGTTCTATCCAGGACTCTACCCTACTTGGTCCATAAATTTAGATCCAGTTGAATGATAGATTAAACGCATAATAAAATATAAACAAGTATCATGTGATAAACATAATTAACATACAACAAGTAATAAACAATCTAGATAGACAAACCAAAGATAAATCTTCATAAACATAGCTGATACCTAAAGGTATCAGCCGATAGTCATTGTAAAATTACACACGGTTTCATATATGAACGATTAGAGTAAAGAAACGTTAACCGAATGCGTATTGGGTTGTACAAAGGTTACAAGAGTTTTCCTATGATCTTGAGGCTCTTTTCTGACTTTCTATGCTCCTCTATACGTTTGCTAGTCGACTTGGTGGTTTAGGGCTTCACTTGCATACTAAAACTCATTTTATGGTTCGGTATTTAAAGAGTATGGAATTAGGTCGATACGCCGTATTAAAGAGTTCAATACAGCGTATTGGAATTTCTTGGAGTGGGACCACAATAAATATCTTCTAGAATCTGTTATGAACCGCCAGTGGATAAGGCATATATCTTCTTCTGGATACGGCGTATTGGTCTTCATGTCTTCGTGGTTTCTTGTGAAGTTCAGGCGTAGCTACGCCGTATCTTCCTTGATGGATATGGCGTATAGGTAGTCAGAATAGTAGATTCTTGATTTCTTTGTTTAAGCTCCAAAATATGCGCCTTTTAGTTAAACTTCACCAATTGCTCGATATTTACTACAAATAACAAATATAAGCAATTAATTACCAATTCATGCATAAAATAATATAGAATGCGCAATTTAGCTAGGATAAATGATGCTATAAAATCGACGTTATCTGATGTCATCAAATATCCCCCCTTTTGAATCCTACTTGTCCTCAAGTAGACTTTAGAAAACTTATGAAAATGTATCCCAACCTGAGTTTAGGATTTTTCCTTAAGAAATTTTCGTTCAATTACTAGCACACAACCAAACACCTCACGAAGTAAGAATATGACACGAATCAATCCAAATCACTCATCTATCTATGTGGTAACAGTATAACTAATTCGGCTCAATTGCTCGATCGTGCGAGTATCTATCATAGGCTGGATAGGATACACATCCTCACAATAAGTAAGGAGTAACAAGTTTAAAAAGGTAAATTGGGTTAGGTGTAAGGTTGATCATTACTTTTAATCTCTATCGATCTAAATTCCAAAAAAGGTAACAATAACCACACTTCACATCCATAACGATGTGAAGTAGAAATATGTGATTGCTCATCCTTAACGCGGAATAAGCTAAATGAATAGGATAGTATTCTTCACCAATCGTCGTAAACAATACAAGGCTGAACAAAATCACATATACACATCCATAATGATGGAATAGACATACATGATTGCTCAGATCCCCATTCGAGTAAAACCAAAGGTTAGGATGAAGAACAATATAGGGTATCGATCTTCTAATCCTTTCACCAAAAGTAATAAACCAACAAGGCGGACAAAAAATCACACATACAAATCCATAACGATGGAATAGACATGTGCAATTGATGACATCCTCAATTCAAGAAGACCAAAGGTTAAGGATTAGGAAAGGGGAAATAATTGATGTTAAATAAAAAACAAATAAATTAAGTCTAAACAAATAAGGAATAGTGTTGCTAGTTACTTTCTCGACCATCCCCATAAAAAAGACACAAAATTATAGACATAAATGTCATGATCATATTTTAACAAAAACACCACTTAGTGGGTTTCTCATTAAACGTTCAAACTCCTAAACATCCGTATAGTACATACTTTTACAACCATTAGTGGCGATATCTACCATTTGATACATGAAAATACATAGTTGGTTTATAATTGCGACCAACTAGAAATAATATACAACAAAACTTTACATCATTAGTTTATAACACGTACCAACGAATAATCGATCATCAAATAATAGTATCGGTTAAGCTTTAGATGAACCGATTATCTCACAAACCTCACTTTTTTCTCTCACAATCTTTTTTTGTATTTTCCGATTTCTTTTACTAACTAATACTAAAAAATGAACTATGGTGTAAAATTTCACCACTTCACGAATACAATAAATCTGGATAATTAATATCCGAACATATTGATAAAAGTAGTAAACACACTAAAATTTAAAATTTACTACTTTCACATTTTCCTAATACATTGTGCAATTTCCCGTCCTAGCCATGGATAGAAAATCAACACGGGCCTAATTGCATTGTGCAATTTTATCGACCATACTAGAGATAGAAGATTTGCGCATGTACACATGAAGTACAATAATTTACACAAAAGCAACTAGCAACCGATTAAGGACTTAATCTAATAGGGTAGGCTAAGGTGTAAAGGTGTAACAAAACAAAATTTGGTGTAAGAAAAGAATGGAATGGCTCAGTAGATTTTTCTAGGGGTATCTTACTCTAAAAATGAGAGTAAACAAAGGGTTTATGTAACACCCCCAAAAATGTGTGTCGCAGCGGAAGTATGTCCGGGGGAGTTACTTCATAATACACAGCGCTAGATACAAGAGAACGACCTCTAAATGTGTCGTTTGAAAAATAATCTCGTTGATTTCCTTGAAATTGATATAACATTTGTCCCATAATTGCATCACCATGAAAAACTTGAATGTATAGACTCCAATGCACTTCAAGTAAGCCAAGTATCTATATCACCTGAGAAAAACATGCTTAAAACAGTCAACATAAAGTTGGTGAGTTCATAGGTTTTTGTATGTATAACTGTAAATCCCAAAACTATATATATATGTTTACTGTGTTACAAGTTTCGCCCATACAAGACTTGCAACGCATAAACCTACATATATAGGTTTCCTTATATAAAATCCCAAAAAGTTTCAAGTATATAATGTAATGTGCACAATATTCCAATTAGTATAAAACAATGATTTCGATTACTCTAAGTTCATGAAACTGCGACGTAGACTTATATATATGCCACTTTATTCAAGGCACAGTGATTGTATTCCACCTTATTCAAGGCACCATTATAGTATTCCACCTTATTCAAGGCACCATTATAGTATTCCACCTTATTCAAGGCACCATTATAGAATTCCACCTTATTCAAGGCACCATTATAGTATTCCACCTTTAATCCGACATGCTATAACGTTCGTTCCCGGTGATAGCTAGTCACCCGAACGGGGATTGTCAATCCCGAATAGATCTATTTTATAACATTCGCGCTCACCCTCCAAGTGATTTACAGTTCATGCAACCTAAGCTAATCCGTAATCATTCGAGTAAAAGTCAAGTATGTGTTTACGTCCAAAAAGTAAACCAAGTATTGTATCTCATCGCGAGATATATAAATAAGTGTATAAATCAATTTGCAATCAACCATGCAAATACATTTGTAAACAAGCATGTTCTCACCCCAAAACTTATAAAACAAATTATGTAAGACGTGGGGTTATGAACTCACAATATCCTTTAAAAGCAATCATATTGTTATAAGATAACCGAGCAAGTAAAAGAGTTTATAGACAAGCATGTATCCCCCTCACGGGTTTATAAAACATTCAAAAGATTGAAAAGCGAGGCTATGAAACTCACCTTGATGATGAAGAACGATTGACAGATAGGCATCTAATATGCACAAGACGAACGGAAAACGAAGCGGCTCGATCAAGGAGTTGCAACTAATCTTAACGGCTAAGCCCCAATAGCCTAGGATAATGTATTTGGTTTCCCCGATAAATGGTTACGTCAACGTGACACGTTGATAAAAGATTTAGATTTAAAGTTGTAATAGTTTGGTGGTTGGTTAAATAAATAAATTGAAAAGTAACGCAAATTACGTAATATATTCTTTATATATTACATATGAAAAATAAACCCTTATATAATCCATACCGTAAATTATATAACAAAGACAACAATCCAAAGATTAATGAAAAGTATATAATATTTTGCAAGTATTATATAATAAGTGGGTGTAAATAATTAACCCAATTAGTTTGACACCAATTCAGTTAATAAAAAGACTTTGAATAAAAGTAGACAAATGTCTTAACGTTATGAATTAAACAACCGATGTTTGTAACAGTTTAACCATTATAAAATATAAAATAATATTTTATAAATTATATTTCGTTTCTACGATAGATTGTGTCTAAAACAGTTGCCTCGATGTAAAAGTATAGTTTTCGTTCATTGGTCGGGTTATTGTATAATACAAGTTAATGTATCTTTTTAAAATATGCTTGGTCCCTTTATCCGTTTCTAAAATAATATAAGCTTTATTAAATCATTGCTAAACATATAAATTTATATAAATTTCAGTTCATGACTTTCCAAATTTCATCATGACTTTCCCGTTTTCAAAACGTTTCCCACATTCATAAAACTTAATGTTTTCCATATTCGTAAATATTAATGTTTTCCCTTATTCAATATATGTTGCAATTTATTCGGGTTTCTATTTTTCCAACTCCCGCTTGTTTCAGATATAACATATATATATTCACGTTATTATATCTAAACTCACAAACTAATAAACATCGTATTTATTTAACCATTTTACCACCAATTTATCCGATTTTAATATATATAAAATCTTAATGCCTTTTATTATTTGATTTATATTTACCAAACGCACCCTTGTGCGGATTCTACCAACCAAACGCACCCTTGATGCTGTATCACAGCCAACCAAACACCCCTTTATGCTCTTTTTCCAATCCAAACAGCCCTTACGGCTGTTAACCCAAACCAAACACGCCCTTGCTGGGGCTGTCACAAGCCAAACGCAGCCCTCGGCTGTTTTCCTTATACCAAACGCACCCTAACCGATGGAAATACAAACCAAACGCACCATTTATTTATTTACCTCAGCCAAACGCACCCATTATGGGTGGCTGTCCCAGCCAAACACTCCCTTATGGCGGCGGCAGCCCACCAAACGCACCCCATGGTGGCGGCTGCCGCCCCTTTCGGCTGACCTCATTAAACCAATGCACCCTAATCTATATTTCGGTCAATCAAACGCACCCTAATCTGTTAATACAAACACCCTCTTACGTTTTCTATCGAGCCAAACGCACCCTAAGTGGTGCGGCTAAGAACCAATCGCACCCTGGTTGGTTTCCACAGCCAAACCCGCCCTTGGTGTTGGCTGCCACAACCCAACGCACCCTAGTTTGCGAAACAACAAACCAAACGAACACCCCCCCTTTTGTTCATAACCAACCCAACGCACCTGCTGTGGTGGTTTTAAACCCAACGCACCCTCTTTGGTGCTTATAACAAAACCACACGCACCCATGTTGCTGTCGCAAAACCCAACGCACCCTTTCTTGGTGCTCTGCCAACCCACGCACCCCTGTTGGTTTTTAATAAAACCACACGCACCCTTTTCGTGGTGCCATGAAGGTGGCGGTGGTGTTTGGTGGTGCGTGATGAGGATGGTGGCAGCGGCGGTGGTGGGTGACGCGGCTGAGACAGCCGGAGGGGGGGGAAGGCGCGTGGAGGAGAGTGATGGTGGGGATCGGGTAGATCCGGTGGTGGTGATCGATTTTGGTATCGGCCGGAAAAGTCCGCCGGAAAAGTTTTCCGGCGGCAGCAATGGTGGCCAGCGGCGGCGGGAGCTCGCCGGAGAAGTTGAGAGGGAGAGAGAGTGTAATATATGTGTGTGTATATATGAAATGTAAAAATGAGTAAAAAGTTATAATTTTTTATTTATTTATATATTAAAGTTATAAGAAAAGTGTAAGGTGTATAATAGTTGAGGGTTGATTATGTAAATATTTCACAGGGACCAAAGGTGTAACTTTTGAGAAAGTTTTATAAAATATTAGTTCGGGACTCGTTTGGACGACTTAACAAATTTTTGCATTTTGTATTGTGCAGAGTGGATATCATAAAAAGACAGAAAACCAAGCCAAATGACACAAAAAACTGAGCATGGAATGGAAAGACTGTGCAAAATCAAGGCCAAGTCCAAATTAACAAAAGCAGAGTCAATACTAAAGAATACTATTGAATGCAATTTTACCCATATGATGGGCGGACAAGCCCAACCCCAATAGTATAATTATGAAGGACTGTGAAGAGCAATGGGCCCTCAATCAATTACAACAGCCCATTTGTGTGCAATTGACAAGGACTGTGAAGCTTTGTAGGCCCGAATCCTAGCCAAGTAAAGCCAGTCTCAGCCATTGTACACACAAGACAAACCCAATTTCATAACTTAGTGGGGCTTGAAAAAACCCAATAATCAGCCTTGTACCTTATTGGCCTTAAAAGCCTCACTAACATAAGCCTAAACCTTATTGGGCCCAGACACACTCAATTGGGCCCAATACAAGCCCAATACAAACCCAAGCCCAACAAAAGCCCACAATCCTTTTTATAAAACATAAGGACCAAAAATGTAAATTTTAAAACTTTGTTTTATAATTAAAAATGAAAAAAATAAAGAAAAGGGGCCAAAAATGCCAAGTTTTAAAAGTTGTTTTATAAGGAAAATAGAAAAATACAAACACAAGGACCATTTTTGCAATTGTCCTAAACTTTTTTCTTTTAGTTATAAAAACGACAAGGACCAACCCTGCCACTTTCCAAACTTGTGTATAACTGTTTTCGGGCCAAATACAAAGTGAAAAGAGAGAAAGAGTTGAGGGACCATTTGTGCCTCTTCCCCATTCTTCGCGTTTAAACCCTGCAACCCACCCCGTACTATAACCCCTTCGCGCCAAAACCAAACAGCCCTTTTCCCACGGTTTTCTTGCAATACCACTCTCCCAAGTACCTTTCCAGCTCACCCCTCACCCATTTCCACCTTACCCTGCCCCTATAACTCTCTCCCTGGCACAAACACTCAACCCCGAAGTCCCCTTTAATGGTGAGATGGTGTACAGAGCAAACCAAGGGCTAGGATTGCTTAGGAAGTGTCCTACTCTCACAACAAACACATCCCAAGTCCAAGTGAAGACTCTAAGCTGCTATAAAAGAGAAGAGAACAAGCAAAAGAAAAAAAATCCCGTTTTTACTTTCTTAGTTTAAATTTTAATCAAGTTTGCTTTAAAAATCATTGTACTCAGTTTCTTTTCAAGTTTTTATTGTAATACTTTCAGTTTTAATAAAAGTTAAGTGTTTTTGAGAAAATTGCTATTGTTGAAATTTCAAGCATCATTTAAAGCTGTTTAATTCTGTTAAATTGTTTAAACATGTGTTAAAAGTTATTAAAACTTACTTGTGATCACTTATCTCTGCTTTCTTTTACAAAAAAATCAGTTAAAAAGCTTTTTTATAAAATAAGGGGGTGTTTGGTTTAACCCCAAAATGGGTCATTTTGGGTTTGGTATGGGTCAAGCTCACTCAGCCAACTTTGGCTGAGTGTGTAGGCTTTATTAAGCCACCTTAATCTCTAATTTCAGTTTGAAAATAAGTTTTTAGATTTCCTTTGATATTCTGTCAATTTTCAATAAGCAAAAATTGAGCTTAAAGGCTCAAGCTGCTTAAGCAGCTTAAGCACTTTGTTCTTGTGCTTGTTGTGTTGTTACTAGCCCTTTCAAAAAACCCCTTGTTGCTGTCCTTTTGGTTTGACCAAGTAATAAGCTAAGTGTATGCATGTGTGTTTTTGAAAACCCTCACCTCTAAGCCCAAAAATCAGCAGCTCTTTCTTAACCTCATTAACCCAAGTTTTGAAAATAAGCTGAACTATACCCCTTTTACATCTGTCTTTGGTTGGTTGTGGCTAAAAAGCACAATTGAGCTTATTTTGATAAGCCCAAAATAAGCAAAATGCCACTGCTTAATGTCCCCTGGTGCTGAGCACCCAATCTCAGCCCCCTTTTCCAGCTTATTTATCTATTAGACTCCTAGGGCTTTTTGCTTTTTAGTGTAGCCTATAAGTAGCCCTTTAAGCCCCCAAAGTAGCTCAGCTTAATTCCTTCTTTAGCTTAGCTTTAATTAGGCTTAAAGTCACCATTTTTCTGTTTTCTTTTAAAAACTGTCAATATAGCTTATTTAAATTCCAGCTTATTTTAGG
>BQNB010001331.1:2616-24530 GCA_026074375.1 Tanacetum coccineum | reverse complement strand
TGATCAGTACTAACTATTTTGTACTGTCAGTACTAATTACAACTATCGGTACTAACTAATATAACTAACGGTACTAAATCTGGAATGCATAATTCCCAACACCTAGTTTGAGTATGGGTAGCTTAGCAGTAGTATTACTATGTGCAGATACAAATTCCATGACTTCTAGGTCAAAGTTTCTCAAAGCAAAGCTCTGATACCACTTGTTGATCCCAATCCTTAATCGATTCCTTAGCTTGTCTAAGGTTAAATTACCTTGTATGAATCCAAAATAACTTGTTGTAGAAACTTTGTTTGTATACTAAAGTGTACGCGGAATCTACACCTTAATATCTAGAAGTATACTGAATAAAACAGTAATTGTGAATGAACAAACATATAACCAAACGCTCCAATATTATTAGATCAATAATACGAGTACTCTTCACTAGTACTAGGGTTTACAACCTTGAAGCTTTTTAATCGACTTCACAACTATAAAAACTTGTATATCAACTAATGCCCTATAGCCTCTTTTTATAGACTAAGGAGTCCTAGTCGGCTTACAACATATACTAAAGATAAACATAAACTTATAGAATATTCTGATACAATCTATTCTATGATTATCTTCTAATCTTCATCTCCAAGTAATCCTTATCTTCTGGCAGTATTAATCTTCTCTGGTAGTACAAACTAATACTGGCAGTACTAAATTTGTGCTAGCTATACTAACTCAGTTAATACTGTTAGTTATAATCTGAGCAGTACTAACCTCTTGTGAAGATTTATTCCCAACAATCCATATTAGTTAGTGTCGGCATTATATTATTACAGCTTATGTAAAAAAAATGTATTAGGACCTGAATCATCAGAGAAGGTGTGTATCGTGTGTGTTTTCCACCACCTCAGTACCGTGACTCTTAACAACTTTACACCCATTCCCTTTTTTTCATCCGCTCGGAAGTAGTTATTGATTAGCGCGAAAAAAAAATTGCCACATCCACCAAAAGGTGTAACTTACATGGAACATTTTGCAACCGGGTTCCTTTTGGCATGAGCCTTAATGGTTATACGTGTTAATTATGATTCATTTAGTTAGTCGTTGTGATTAACATCATGGTTTATTATTTTGCAGATAGATATTTTCTTCCAAGTGAGAGTTGTTGATCTCTCAATGTCAAGTCATCCTCATTTACGTACTTTTTGTTCTAATTAGGAAAACATTAATTCGTAGAATCGTCACTCACACTGATTTAATGAACTAAAGATTGCATACATTAAAATGAACTGCCTAGTGTATAATAATCAACTGAGAGCTAGTTCGACTAAAATCATATCTCAAACAAAATAAGATGTGAAATTCAGTATATCCAAACCTTGTACAACTCCAATGAGCTATCAGTCCATGACCTTAACTTGCTGTATCCATCATGGTACAATGCAGGGACACTTTTGGACCTGAAAAGCATGATTCTTGATCAATAAGGGAACACAAAATTTAAATGGACAGGAAGCAAAGCTGACAGGAAGCAAAGCTAACACTCAAATTGCACAAAGATAAAAAATAGATACAAAAATGCACTTGGTTTTATTTTCATCATTCAAAAAGTATAAAGTATAAAATCCATGGTAGATGTTTAGAACTTAACCGTAACATGTATGCATCGAATGAACATTCATTTCAATTTAGAATGGATTGTGAAAATTTGATAACTTCATTAATTAATCAAACTTTTTGGATTTACATGTGCTTAGGAGTGTTTATTTATACTTATTTTGGGCTTACGGGCTTATATTTCATATGCCCATTGTTTTGGCTTATTTTGAAACTTGTGAGCTTATATAAGTTTCTTTTGTTATAATAAGCTTATATAAGCCCATAAGTTTCAAAGTTTGCTAGAAAAACTTAGCTAATGGAATCTAAACCAAAACCTAATAAAGTTATAAGCCCAAAAATAAGCTTAAATATAAGTAGTCCAATGTGGGTGAACTCATGAATACTCTAAAAGATTTATGCCCTACCGTTTCATCCACCAAGTCGTGCATAGACTGCCCATTTGTCATTTAGATCAACAACAGAAGTTACGCTGTAAAATTGGCTGCATAAATGGTACCAAAACTTTTAGCACTAATTTTCTTTGGGAATTAATTTAATTTGTAATTGCTACAAACAGTGACCAAACACCTGCCAATTGTTTAAGATGTGACCAAAAAGTTTGCACTTGTAAAAAAGAAACATTTCAAACAGGTATATACAATAACCGGTCAAATCCAACAAAAATGATTGAAATAAGATACGACTGCTACTAAGTGAAAATTATATACATACAAAAGCAACTTACCTTGAAGATGTTATATTTGGGGCGGCGTTTGTGTTGTGTCAAGTTTCGTTCCCATGCCACTTCCCGTAAACCCCAACGCCGTTGGCATCACCTGTATAATCAGTCGAACATCGCGCCCTCACATTCCACGCAGCAGACTCGCATTGCATTTGGAACCCATGTAAATCAGGATACATATAAAGCATCAAAGTATGAAAATAACATTCGAATACTAATTTTAATACAACGTCAAATGACGGTTCAGTAAAACCTGATAGAGAGTTACAGACAGCAGGTGAATATCCAAAAGTTAAATCTAAAACTAAGATCAGTAAAATGAAAATTTCTTTGAAACAAAGAAGGTCACCTCCTTGAATGCGAGTGCCCCCCTTTTACGATGCCTAGAACCTCATTCAGTAGATCCACACCTGTCCACTGTTGCTGCAAAAAAAGACAACACGTTAAAAACAACCGATGGCATTTTCATAAGATTGTAAAAACACTTGAGGTAAAAAAATAGTACTGATGTATTACTAAAAGAAAGCAGAGCCAAAAATTGAGCAAGAAATAATGACTAAAATATATGATTATATTATTTTGTTCAAGTGAACACTGAAGTAATAACGAAGAGCTTACCGGTATCTAAATAAGTCGCCATTCTGCAGTCATCTAAAGCTTTCCTCGTCTTCCCAATAGACACCCGTTTAACAGCACGATTGGTGTAGTGCAAAAGTAGAGATTCAAGTTTGTGTCTTTGAAGATAACTCTGCACCTCCAGCCAAAATAGAAACTATATCTTTTGTCGTTTTCTTCCATTGCTTTGATTCTAACTTCTGCTTATAATGAAGCAGTTCCAACACTAACAACTGGATATTTTACCTTAATGTAGCTACCTTAAATCACAAGTCTATACATTAATGATGAATCTGTAAACACTTACACAACTCAAAAACAACAATATCAGTTGTATAATATGAAAAATATGATGAATACACATGGTAAAATGAAAAATACTAACTTGATTTATGTCAGAAGTGGTTATATAAGACAACGATGCATAGCCATTTGTCATTCGACTAAGGACTAACATGACCAACGACATACTTAATCCATTTGCAACACACCCTCCACTTCTCAATGCCATTAAAATCATGTCTATCCGGTCAACATGTTCTGTAATCATCTTTAGTAACACAGATGGTGCCCTGCTATCAGGTTTACTTGATGATCCATCATTTTTTCCATCTGATCTACTGGTGTTGTACCCTATCTCACGTACATTACACCTAGTTAAAAACACTCATTTTATCTTGTGACCCATTTATGTATTAACCATCTTTATAGATTCTTTTCTTTGCCAACTTATGTTGTATTTACATTGTAGCAAAAATACTCACACCCTTCATTGCCTGTAAAACAAAATATTATGATATATGTCAAAAATGATCATTCTAGTTGATATCACAAATATATGTTTGGTATGTGCTTAATTACACATACCTTTTACCTAATTAAACGAGCTAAAATGACCAATAATGACCAAAAACGGACATAAAATGCCAAAGATATGTTTGTTTTGCTATGTGTACTGTGGAGGTAACGGATATTCATTAAATGACAAAAATGAAGCCAAAACCGACAAAACCGAGCACGGGAATAGAAAGAGCGTGAAAAGTCAAAGTCAAAGATTGAAGCCGAGGACATAAGCATCTTATTTGGCCAACCCGTACCCGAGTTAATGGGCAGGGTCAGCCCAAGAATGCTTATTATTTAATTAAAAGCCCTAAATCCATTAACTAGGCCCAAACCTCCTTATTTGATAAATCTGGCCCAAAACACAAACCTAGGCCAATCACACTTAACAACAGTTATCCCACTATCTCTAAACTGTTTGCATCGTCAGTCCTTAGGGACTAACATTGCTAGTCCTTAGGGACTAACAAAATTAGCCCCTATAACTATTAAACCTTTGCATCTTTAGTCCCTACCCCTAACCCCGTTTTCCCCTTTATCCCAAAACTTAAATCCCGCCAAATCCAAAACCCTACACTATTCATCCGTCTCTTTCATTTACCCTACACCACGACAAAACACTCACACCCCACCTTTCAAACCCTACTCCCAGCAAGATAACAAGACATGTTGGCAATCCTGTGAAGGATTATTGGACAAGAAGAATCAAGGAATGTGATGGGTTCAAAGAAACACAACAAAGAAGATCAAAGGCTATGATTTATGGCTTGGGGAGCACTCCCAATCCCTCTCACAAAACAAACACAAATTTAAGACCCCTGCAGTGTAGTTATTCTATAAATAGTTTAGGATTCCATTTGTAAAAGGGCATATAGTGTAATGTAATTTAGGAGTAGTGTAACTTGTCTTATTTACAGCTTATTTTTATGTTTTCAGTCTTTTAAATATTGTAATTTTTACTTTCAAGCATTGTAACCTTTTTAAGTCTTAATGAAATTCATGTTTTAAGTTAAATTCTGTCTTTTAAGTTCTTAAATGTATTCTAGCTTATTTACCTTACAAGTCATTTTACAAGCTCTTTACAAGTCTTTTTATACATACAAAACTTTACTTAAGCTCTTTCAAAAGTTTAAGCTCATTTTCTATTTTTAAGCAGTCATTATATGAAAAACTTGGTAAGAATCATGAAGCATGGTGAATTATGGATGGCCATGGGTTAAAGCTTATTGGATAAGCATTAGGATAGATTAGGAGTGATTTGGGTGTTTAAGTTCATAACCAAAAGCAAAGGGATTTATAAGTTCTTATATTTCATTTTATAGCTTATTTTCATGTTATGCTTATTTACTGCTTATTACCTGCTTATGTCTGCTTAATAATGCTTATTTTACTTGTTAATGCTTTCTAGATATGATTCTCAGCTTATGTGTTTTAGTTTAAGTGTCCTTATGCAATCTACCTATTTTAGCTACAAAACTGCTTATTATGCATTTGCTTACTCTAGTGCTTATTTACCTGATTTTATTGCTTATTTGTCTTTTATAGCTTAGATATGAGTCTGTTTTTAAGTTTTAAGACTTTTCATAATCTGTTTTAGCTTAAAATTAGTGTGTCATAGTTTAAAAGGGTGTTTGGGTCAAGAGCTCAAAATGGGTCAAATAGGGTATAAGATGTTTTTGGTTCTCAAACCATGTCTCATTAGCTCTAATTAGTCTTATAAATAGTTTTCTTAAGTTCAAAACAAGTTCAGTTAAGATTTGAAGTCTGTTTTATTAAAATTCCAAGTCTGCTAAGTCCAATAGTGTACTAAACTGCTTATTTGAGAAGCTTCTTTAAAAGTGTTCTTTAGTTGTAGTTTTTATGCTTAAACTTAGTTTCTTGTGCATCATTTTAAACAAATTTAGAGTCATTTTCTTTTGGTTATGCCTTTTGAGCATTTAAGCCAAAAATCAGTCAAGTTCATAGATTTTAAAAGAAAGCTTTTGCAGATCTAATTTGTGGTTAGGATATAGCTAAATTTTGGTTAATTTTGATTGAATTCAACTTATGGTAATCTGATCTAGATCTGTTTCACCCTTTTCAGTTTGTAAAAAAAATCACTTTTGAGCCTTAAAAAGTAAGCGGCAAAGTAGTATCAAAAGTCTTTTAAAAGTGGTTCTTATGCTAAACTGCCTAAAAAGCTTTCAGTTGATTTTCAACTTATTTGGTTTGCTTATTTCAAGTTTAAGTGTTTATTAGGTATAGCTTAGGTTTGTTTCAGCTTATTTGTTATATGTGTGCGAAATTAGGGCAACACTTTAGCTTATCTCTAGTATATGAGCTTTAAAAAGTAAGCGGCAAAGTAGTATCAAAAGTCTTTTAAAAGTGGTTCTTATGCTAAACTGCCTAAAAAGCTTTCAGTTGATTTTCAACTTATTTGGTTTGCTTATTTCAAGTTTAAGTGTTTATTAGGTATAGCTTAGGTTTGTTTCAACTTATTTGTTAATCTAGGTGCTTATTGAGTCTTAGAATTAAGTCTTAAATCTGTCATTTTCCTTCAAAAAAGCCAAAAACATGTAGTATGGTCTGTCATTTTGACTTGTTTCTTTTTTAGCTTATTTTCTAAACCTTTTGCTCAATTCCTGCTTATTTGTGTTCCTTGAGTTCAGCTCTTTTCCCTGTCCTTAGCTTTTAGCTTTATGGTAGTGCTTATTAGTTCATATGATTGGCTTTAGAGTAGTAGTATTAGTCCTTTATAAGTCCTTTTATGCCACTGTCTTTAAGCCCTTTTGATGCTGTCAGCTTATTTGTTTGCTTATATTCTAGTCATTATAGCTTGTTAGGTGTAGGTGTTAGTATTTTTTAACTTAATTACTTTACTTCTTGCTTATTTAGTCCCAAAAAGTTCAAGAAAGATTTGTTTAAAATCCAAGTTTTAAAAGTTTTATATACTTTAGGATCTTCATAGTTTAAAGTAGTTTCTGTAATTTTTTTAGAATTTTGAAAATTAGTTTAGTATTTTTAATTAGTTTTTTTTTAGATTAAATCAGTTTTTAATTCATAATAAATAAAATAAAAATCAAAAAAATATAATTCTTTTTTCTAAAATTATTTTTAATCATTTAGGTCCTTTAAAAATTAAATTTGCTTTTGTAGGGTTTTAATTTGATAATTTAGGTTTTTAAAGCTCGGGTTTTGATCCCGTTATCGTTTTTCGTGTTTTAACTTTAATTGCTTTCGTTTTAGCTTGCTTTTATTTGTTCTTGCATATTAATTGTAGAAATAGAATAAAAAAAATCATTGAATCATTCAAACATGCGATCACGAACTTAACCTCGATTCTCAATTCACGCCTCGTCGAGAAACGACCCGGGAAGGTTTTGGATTTTGCTTTGGTTAAAAGCAATTTTCCTTCTTAAAAACCTTACGGAATACTTACTCTCTCTTCTTAATTGATATTTTAGGAATACTTATTATATATTTACATATATTATATAGTAAGGATATATAATGTAAGGAATTTATCTAATCAATTTTGTGGCGCCAGCTGCCGGGGCGGTGTGTTTACATTATCATGTTTCTTCGAAGATTAGTGATTGAATACCCTTCCCCTTGAAGTTATCACTTTCAATTGTAATTTTACCAGAATCAAAAATACCAAAAAATTGAAAAACAACAAAAGCAACCGTTGTGTCACTTGTGATTTCGGCTCACCTTTAGATTACAAACTATAAGAGAGGTATAAGGAGGGTCGATCCTACGAACTTCGACCCGAAAGGAGAAGGTTTTTAAAACGCTTCGCGCTTACCCGCTCCTCCGCTTCTTTGTGCGTTTTCTAGAGAGCTACCGCGCACCTTTGACTATCGGTCCCAAAAAATATTTTTCTTTTATATTTATCTTTCATAAAAAAAATCCAAAAATATTCTCCGTAACCTCTAATCCGTTTAATTCTTTCTCTTACCCTCCTATTTGTTTAATTCTAATGTCGTCATACAACCGACGTGGTTGTTTCGGGAGTGGAGATCCGTTAGACGATTTATTTTGTCAACGACATACTTGTGAGTTATGTGGGAACGATGCTCATTATGGTTACGATTGTCCACCTCAAGTTCCGTTTGTCTACAATCAGGACATGTGTTTCAATCAAAACTTTGATAATGATTTTCCACATAGTTTTCAAAGTTACCCCAACAATATCTTTGTTGTGAAAACTACGGGGGTCCTTATGATACTTTTCAGTGTCAACCGTTGAGCCAAATTTTTTACGAATCTAATCTTTATTATATTTCTATTTCTTCCGGTTTTGACCAATTCCAACCCCCGTAGTTTCCCGTCATTCATCAACCTCCTCAAGAAACGAGTGTGCAAGCCAGAGAAAACCTAATGAAATCTATACAAAACTTTTTAAAGAAGTTTGATCGTATATATTTTAGAGAAACGCCAAAAGTTTTATTGCTAGCTTAGGAGAAATTTTTTGAATTTAAGCATGATTTTAAAGAAAAGTAACATCAACCAGAGGATATACAAGAATTGCTTCATAAACTTCTTAAAGATTTGCAAATGATAAGTGAGGAGTTGGAAGATTATATTCATACTCCAAACTGGAATTGTCCTGCCTTCTACGAAGATGATGACGAGGAGTCTACTATTGCAATCACACCCGTCTTACCAACCGAGGAACCCGATAACTCTCTAAGTATAGGGGACGAGCATCTTAGCACTATTCCGGAAACGGAATTGGACGAATTAATAAAGTCTAGTGTTGAGAACCTTGTCCCAATCCTAAGTGAGTCTGAGGATTTTTTTGATATTGAAAGTGAGTGTGATGTGCCCGTTTGTGATAATTTAACAACTTTCTCTAATCCTCTCTTTGATGCTGACGACGATTTTTCCTCTAGTGACGACGAGTCATTTTCTGATGAGGACGTTCCAAAGGAAATTTATTCAAACCCTCTTTTTGATGAAGAAATCATTTCTACTAAGATAGATCCGCATCACTTTAATACTGAGTCTGATCTTATAGAATCTTTGCTTAATCAAGATACTTCGATTATTTCTTCTCCTAAGATCGATTCTCTTCTCGAGGAGTTCTCTGGTGAACTCGCTCATATCGATTTAATTCCACCGGGAATTAATGAAACCGACTTTGATCTTGAGGAAGAAATTTGTCATGTTTAGAAATTGTTATATGATAATTCATCTCCTTGACATCCGGAAGAATTTAATTCTGAAAATTCTGATGCTGTAATCGAATCTTTTTCTCCATCTCCTATCCCCGTTGAGGATAGTGACTGTTATGGAGAAGATCGATTTATTTCTTACTCCAGATGAACTCATGCACCGGCATATTAAGAATGATGACTATGACTCTGAAGGGGATATCCTTTTCCTTGAAGAATTGCTTAGCAATGATTCCCCTTCACTTCATGAAAATGAGTCATTTCATTTTGATGTTCCATCATCCCCTCGTCCTCTTGCGAAACCGCCGGATGATGGAATTTACTTTGAGCCCGATACGGGAGTTTTTACAAAAGTGGTGGATGATATTTCTGATAATTCGACAAGAGAACTTTATGTTCATGTGCCTAATGTTTTACCCACCCTTTCCACCCTTTCCTACAATGATTGACACCTAGCTCCATCTTCATCCGAAAATTACGCAAAGTATCAATCATGGAATTCTTGCTTCTAATGAGGAGAAATCTCCTCATCTCTTATTTCATCGGGGCTTTAAAGCCTTCCAGGTCAATTCTGATTTTTCTTAAAACCCGATGATGATCTATGAAGAGGACATTCCTATCTTGGATGTTCCATTTCTCTATTTCTATCCTCCTTGACCACTCAGTCTAGGGGGAATCGAGTCAGCTTAAGACACGTTAACAACAATAACGCTTCGTGGGTGGCAACCCAAGCTTATCCTAAATTATAAGTAAATAGTATAATGAATAAGTGTGTTGTAGAAAAAAAAAAAAAAAAAAAAAAAAATAGGCTTCGCCTCTTCCTTTCTCGTGTTTTGTGTTTTGTGCTGTATGTCCAGGATTGCCCCAGATTATGAAGCCTCTCGTGCTCGTGGTTTTGTCCTTCGTTCACTCAAGCTTCAATCCTTAGCTTGATTATGGGAATCCAATATCCAATCTTATCGACTAACGTTTATCTTTGAGCATACTTAATAAACGGCTTTAGATTTACGTAGAGACCCTTATTAAAACATTGAGGACAATGTTCAATTCTAGTATGGGGGGATCTATCGATTTGATTGTGCCTGCAGTCGTGTTTTCATGTAATCCCATTTTTACCACCAAACTTCCAAAAAAATTCAAAAATTAAAAAAAAAATTCAAAAATAAAATAAGTGTTTTATCACAATGTTGACTTTCCTGCTGGGTAGAATAAGAATAAATTTTGACTCGATCGAGCGTGTTGAGCTCTAGCTTGGCCCTTAACTTTTAGACTAAGCATTCGCGGATCTTTTTATTAAAGATTTTAAATTTGCGAAGAACGAGAAATGATAGAGTTAATTATGAGTTAGATGCTAAACAAGGATTAGTTGGAAATCTTAAGAGCTCATAAGTGTAATCTGTGCCTTTTTTATCCCATAAGCTTCTAACCGGATTAATAATACGTGCTCTTCTTGAAAATTAAACTTAAATCAATGATTTTTGAAGTACAGTCGATAACAATAATTTTAGTCTTAGTTCAAATTTATACTTAAATTTTCTAAAAAGAAATTTTCTCTATATCGTGGTAATATAAAGTGTAAAAAAAATTGTTGAGGTAATAATAATAATAAAAACTGTGGGCTGATAAAAGTTTGCTGCATCTTGCCGGCTCACAACCAATGTTGCAGCCTTCTAAATAAGGCCCATAGTAAGAATAATAATCTGAGACTGATAAAAGTTTGCTGCATCTTGTCGGCTCACAACCGATGTTGCAGCCTTCAAAAAGGTCGAGGATTTCCTTCGTTTAAAGGGTATAAGTATAATTATATTAATGTTAAGTGTGATTTAATAAATATAGGGAAAATATCTTTTTCTTAAATTTAAATATGATTTTGAACTAAGACTATGTCTTTTTAAGTTGAGTTTTTTTCTAAATAAATTGTTTGTTTTACGGGAAACCTAAGAGTTTTTGATACCGAAGGTCCGTGAGTTCCGATACTATTCTCTGTGGGGTGTCAAAATCCTGGTCACCTAAGCCGGTCTCAGCTGGGATGTGCCGAGAAGAAAGTCGCTACATGGAATGATCTCGCCTTCAAAATCATAATTCTTGGGTGGAACGTAAAGCATAGAAATATTGCAATTTTATTAAAAAGGTTGATCAATGGTTAAAATTCAAAATAAGCACATTCACCTAAGATATATTAATTTTCGGGAGTGAAAAGTTTCACAAGTTACAAGTATGAGTAGTGTTAGCATCTTGATTTATATTTAACGATGATTTCGTTTTTGAGCTTGGTTTGGGACAAGTGAAAAAAATTAGGGACGATGAATTTATCATTTTTTTTGGGCATTTTAGGATTAAAGTGCTTCTTGTTCTATGACCCTAAAAGTTATAAAAATAACGAAAGTCCATATATTCTAGTTAGTTGCTTAAAAAAGAAAAGTATAAAAATGAGAAAAAGGGAAAAATACAAAAATATGTGTGGTAATAAGTGTAAATAATGTAAAAGGTCAAAATGGGGCTTTCAAAACTAATAATTCTTTTTAATTCCCCTTGAAGAACACTTAGCTACTTTTTGAGGTAAATTATCAGGGGGACTGAGATTCTTGGTTTTCTAAAAGAGTTTACACATGACATAGCGAGAGGACACATAATAGTTTAGGTATGTTGAGATTTTGGTATGTGCTAATTACACATACCTTTTTCCTAATTAAACAGCTAAAATACCAAATGACAAAAAACGATATAAAAATGCCAAATATATGTTTGTTTTGCTTTGTGTACTGTGCAGGTAACGGATATTCACTAAAGGACAAAAACGAAGCCAAAACCGACAAAACCGAGCACGGGAATGGAAAGAGCGTGAAAAGTCAAAGTCAAAGTCAAAGTCAAAGATCAAAGCCGAGGACATAAGCATCTTATTTGGCCAACCCGTACCCGAGTTAATGGGCCGGGTCAGCCCAAGAATGCTTATTATTTAATTAAAAGCCCTAAATCCATTAACTAGGCCCAAACCCCCTTATTTGATAAATCTGGCCCAAACCACAAACCTAGGCCAATCCCACTTAACAACAGTTAGCCCACTATCCCTAAACTGTTTGCATCGTCAGTCCTTAGGGACTAACATTGCTAGTCCTTAGGGACTAACAAAATTAGCCCCTATAACTTTTAAACCTTTGCATCTTTAGTCCTTACCCCTAACCCCGTTTTCCCCTTTATCCCAAAACCTAAATCCCGCCAAATCCAAAACCCCACACTATTCATCCGTCTCTTTCATTTACCCTGCACCACGACAAAACACTCACACCCCACCTTTCAGACCCCACCCCCAGCAAGATGACAAGACATGTTGGCAATCCTATGAAGGATTATTAGACAAGAAGAATCAAGGGCTGTGATGGGTTCAAAGAAACACAACAAAGAAGATCAAAGGCTATGATTTATGGCTTGGGGAGCACTCCCAATCCCTCTCACAAAACAAACACAAGTTCAAGACCCCTGCAGTGTAGTTATTCTATAAATAGTTTAGGATTCCATTTGTAAAAGGGCATCTAGTGTAATGTAATTTAGGAGTAGTGTAACTTGTCTTATTTACAGCTTATTTTTATGTTTTTAGTCTTTTAAATATTGTAATTTTTACTTTCAAGCATTGTAACCTTTTTAAGTCTTAATGAAAAAATCAGTTTTATTGTTAAATTCCGTCATTTTAATTCTAAATGCATTCTAGCTTATTTACCTAACAAGTTATATTTACAAGCTCTTTACAAGTCTATTTATACCTGCAAAACTTTACCTTAAGTTAAGAATTTTTTTTAAATTTTTTTTATATTTTCAAAAGTTAAGCTCCTTTTCTGTTTTAACATTTCCTTAATATGAAAAACTTTGGCAAGTAATCATGGAGCCTTGGGAATTATGGATGGCAAGGTAAATAAGCTTATTAGATAAGCGGTTAGGATAGATTAGGAGAAATTGGTTGTCTGAAGTACTTACCAAAAGCAAAGGGATTTGTAAGTTCTTATATTTCATTTTATAGCTTATCTTCATGTTCTATTTATTTATTGCTTATTACCTGCTTATGTCTGCTTAATAATGCTTATTTTACTTGTTAATCCTTTTTAGATATGATTCTCAGCTTATATGTTTTAGTTTAAGTGTCTTTATGCAATCTGCCTATTTTAGCTTCAAAACTGCTTATTATGCATTTGCTTACTCTAGTGCTTATTTACCTGATTTTATTGCTTATTTGTCTTTTTATAGCTTAGATATGAGTCTGTTTTTAAGTTTTAAGACTTTTCATAATCTGTTTTAGCTTAAAATTAGTGTGTCATAGTTTAAAGGGGTGTTTGGGGCAAGAGTTCAAAATGGGTCAAATAGGGTATAAGATGTTTTTGGTTCTCAAACCATGTCTCATTAGCTCTAATTAGTCTTATAAATAGTTTTCTTAAGTTCAAAACAAGTTCAGTTAAGATTTGAAGTCTGTTTTATTAAATTCCAAGTCTGCTAAGTCCAATAGTGTACTAAACTGCTTATTTGAGAAGCTTCTTTAAAAGTGTTCTTTAGTTGTAGTTTTTATGCTTAAACTTAGTTTCTTTTGCATTATTTTAAACCAGTTTAGAGCCATTTTCTTTTGGTTATGCCTTTTGAGCATTTAAGCCAAAAATTCAGTCGAGTTCATAGATTTTAAAAGAAAGCTTTTGCAGATCTAATTTGTGGTTAGGATATAGCTAAATTTTGGTTAAATTTGATCGAATTCAGCTTATTGTAAGCTGATCTAGATATGTTTCACCTTTTCAGTTTGTCAAAATCACTTTTGAGCCTTAAAAAGTAAGCGGCAAAGTAGTATCAAAAGTCTTTTAAAAGTGGTTCTTATGCTAAACTGCCTAAAAAGCTTTCAGTTGATTTTCAACTTATTTGGTTTGCTTATTTCAAGTTTAAGTGTTTATTAGGTATAGCTTAGGTTTGTTTCAGCTTATTTGTTAATCTAGGTGCTTATTGAGTCTTAGAATTAAGTCTTAAATCTGTCATTTTCCTTCAAAAAAGCCAAAAACATGTAGTATGGTCTGTCATTTTAACTTGTTTCTTTTTTAGCTTATTTTCTAAACCTTTTGCTCAATTCCTGCTTATTTGTGTTCCTTGAGTTCAGCTCTTTTCCCTGTCCTTAGCTTTTAGCTTTATGGTAGTGCTTATTAGTTCATATGATTGGCTTTAGAGTAGTAGTATTAGTCCTTTATAAGTCCTTTTATGCCACTGTCTTTAAGCCCTTCTGATGCTGTCAGCTTATTTGTTTGCTTATATTCTAGTCCTTATAGCTTGTTAGGTGTAGGTGTTAGTATTTTTCAACTTAATTACTTTACTTCTTGCTTATTTAGTCCCAAAAAGTTCAAGAAAGATTTGTTTAAAATCCAAGTTTTAAAAGTCCAAACTGTCAAACTTAATATAGCTTATTTCCAGCTTATTAGTTAGTTTTATAAAAAGTGCTTTTACAAAACTTGCTTATTTTAACTTGTTCTTTAAGCTTTTTCAAAAAGAAATTAAAAAAATGTTTTTCCAAAAAAGAAGGCCACAGGTTTCGAACCTGTGACCTCCCCCTTCTCATAGCCAACATCTTAACACTCCCTCACAATACCATCTGCGCCCTTAGGTCTTTTTCGTTAGATCCTTGGGCCAGTTGGTATATAAGGGCATTTTTAAGTTTAAGCTTTCAGCTCTTTTAAGCTTATTTCCAGCTTATTGAGATAAGCTGGTTAAGACATTCTATTTTTCCTAGATTTAGCATTGTCCAAAGTACTTTTCTTGAATTTTTCAGAATTTTGAAAATTAGTTTAGTATTTTTAATTAATTTTTTAGATTAAATCAGTTTTTAATTCATAATAAATAAAATAAAAGTCAAAAAAATATAATTCTTTTTTTAAAAATTTTCTTTTATCATTTAGGTCCTTTAAAAATTAAATTTGCTTTTGTAGGGTTAAAATTTGGAGATTTAGGTTTTTAAAGCTCGGGTTTTGATCCCGTTATCGTTTTTCGTGTTTTAACTTTAATTGCTTTCGTTTTTAGCTTGCTTTTACTTGTTTTTGCATATTAATTGTAGAAATAGAATCCAATTCAAATATCTTGAATCATTCAAACACGCGATCACGAACGTAAACTCGATTCTCAATTCACGCCTCGTCGGGAAACGACCCGGGAAGGTTTTTTTTGGTTTTTGCTTTGGATAAAAGTAATCTCTTAAAAGCCTCTTGGAATACTCACTCTTCTTAATTGATATTTTGGGAATACTTATTATATATTTACATATATATATATATATATATATATATATATATATATATATATATATATATATATATATATATAGTAAGGAATTTTCTGAATCAATGTTCTACATAATGTCAGATAGTAAGATGGCACACAAATATACTTTTTAAATCGACTACTTAGTAGAATACAATTGTTAGAATTGAATACCTCAGGTTGATCTCTCTCCTAAGCTTGATAACTCATATTGGAAGTTGATGTATCCATCATTGCAATCCATGAGAGACCTTCATCTTTTTCCACGACAAATTTTGAAATATGCTGCAAATCACTCTCTCCAACAAAATTCATTCATTTTTCCACCTAATTTTAATAAACATACAATATAAATGTATAATTAAGCCATGAGGATATATCATCTTTTTATACTTTTGTTTTAGGGGTGTTTGGGATTGCTTAATAGAACTACTTATGCTCTTCTAAGGTAAGCACATAGAAACAACACCAAAGTAAATCCTTCCCACAATGCTTCATCTGATGAAATAAAGTTGCATGACAATGTGATGCTGAAATTTTAAAAAATTCATCGGCTCAATAGAACTGAACACTATCGAGTGAATCAATACAAAAGAAAAGGTATTTTAGGAAATAGAGTAAGTTGCATGTAACTCCTAAAGGATGCCCAAATAGCCACGGCTCCTCCATTAACATTCACTTTTCAAGGCCTGTAAATTTTCAAAGTTAACAACTATATTAAACCAAACTATCCAAGTAATATCAAATTACTTGGACTACCATTACAGGGCTAATACGCATTTTCTGCTCAACAAACCAAAAATCAAAATTAACATAACTGTAAGTTTTATAGAACATAAATGAGACCTCATACCTCATTTATTTCAAAAAGATCAATGTCATTAACTGTAACACCCCCATTTTTACAATATAGCAGCGGAAGCTAATCTGGGGTATTACTTTAAGGTACAATAGTCATAATCATAGAAAACGAATCAAAAAGAGTCGTTTTTGAAAATTTAGTTATCATTCATTATTTCATCAGAGTTTTTACAAAAGAGAGGTCCCAAAATCTAAAACACAAAGTTTGAATGATAACAGTTTTGCCATCTTCAAGTCCTCGCCACTCCGTGCCATAAGTTGCTTAATTACCTGAGATAAAACATGCTAAAAAGTCAACACAAAGGTTGAGTGAAATTCATAGGTTTAAGTTAAATAGTTTGAATGCAAATTCGATATTGGGTTACGTTGTTATACACCCGTTATTTGTAAAACAATTATTGTTGCCATTAGCTCATGAATCCGAAGCCTTGGGATATATAATAATCACATGTTATAGCCCCAACAGGTGCCTTTGCCAAAACACCCGCAGTTATATTCTAATGATGTGCAATTGGTTACCGATATCACTAGGTACACCAACGGGGAGTCCAACCCAAATAGATCTATTCACAACATTCGCGCTCACTCCGTAGAGTAATTAACGGTTCATGATATTGGGGACTTAAAGGCAAAATAGTTACTTAGGCAATAATAAATCAGGACAACATACAAAAAATAATTGCATTCATGGTTTATAGCATGTATCCCCCTCGCGGGTTTATAAAACATTTGAAAGATTGAAATGCGAGGCTATGAACTCACCTTAACAGTATAGGGAAATTTGATTGATAGCAAAGGTATATGAAATGAAAGTAACGGCTTCGTCACACGCAACCTAGGGTAATATGTCAAGTCTTAGTTTGATTGTTATGTTTCAAAACTTTATAAAGTATAATGTATATCTTTGATTGAATTATTATGGAGTATGTATCACGTCGGGCCATCATATCAGAGACATCCTGTAAACGTTTTGAGAGCTACGAACACTTTTAAATCGTAAACCCAACAACTCATCAAAACGTAATACCAAAGAAACCCTTAATATGAAGCTCCCCTATTAATGTGATACGATATAGATTCGGGACATATTTTTAAAAAAGCACCCCCACATCGATGATGAATTTTATAATAGTTATAACATAATTGGTTTTAAGCGTTTTGCTCAATAACTGGAAATGATAAGCACGTCAAGCGTTAATTAAAGTTATGTATTATAAGGTTTTGAACACATTTATACACTTTTTCAAAATGTTACATTTTAGACCCTTAAGAATGAAAAATGGCAAAATATACCCTTAGAGTTTTCACTTTTACAAGTTTGGTCCTTCTAGTTTAAAAGATGTACAAAGTAAACCTTGTATTCTGAAAAGTGACATAATAGACCCCTATAGTTATAACTTTGATAAAATGACATTTTCAGTCCCTTTAGTTATAAGTTTTAGAAAGTTACGATATATACCCTTTTGCATGAAAAATGTATCGTTTTTAGTCCAAAATCCATAATAATGATATTTTTCAATATGAAAAGTAATTTACAGGTTATAGCTTATTAATATAAGCTAAAATATGAAGGTTTAACGTAACAAAAGTTCAAAATAACGATTCGTTAAGCTAGAAATCAAAACGGGTCGAATTAGGGTTTTAAAATGAAAACGCGCGGGTTTTAAGTTTAAATTCTTTCAAGACTTAATAAAGTACTTATTATAATGTTAGATAAGCTTATTAGGATAGATTATAACAATAGTTTACAAGTTTAGCTTATAGATTAAGCAAAAACATGAAATTAGGGTTTCATGAGCTTGGTTTGGATCAAAAAGGTAAAACACATATGTTTTTGAGTTCAAAGCTTTTAACAATAGTTTAAGCATGATCATATGAACATTATAAGGGTATGAAAACAGAATGTGAGCTTATGGAACCTGGTTTTGAGCTTATAGCTTGGAAACGGGTCGAAATCAGGACTTTTAGCTTCGTACGCCTAGAATAACAACTCTGGGGCTTCTTTTCTTGGTTTCTTTGCTTTACTTCTGGTCTTGGGACTTCTATTGATCTTCTATTTCTGCTATGGAAGTATTAGAACTCCATTTGTGGGTAAGAGAGAAGTTGTGGGGGATGGTTTAAATGTATGTGTATGTTTTTACGCACTTATATAGTGTTAAAAACACTTGGTAAGCAAGTTTTCTTAGCATCTAAGGGAGTGATAAGTGTCTAACCTAGTAGAGATGACAAGGAAGAGCTAGTATGGTGAGTAACATAAGCTAGAAACTAGCCTTGAGGTGTTGTTTGGTCCTTACGGGTTCATTAGGGCACGATTAGGGTTTTCATGTTTATTTTTCATGTGCATTTGATTATTAATGATAGATTATGGATTATAAGGTTTATATTAAGAGTTTACCACAAGGTTTGATTAGTGGTTCGAGTTCAAAATAGGTGAAAATAGGTAAACTGGTCATGGTATGAATATAGGGTTCGTTTAGGGTTTTCTAGGTTTCATTTCATGAAATCTTATGAAATAAGGATGATTATAGAATTTAAATTAAGTGCATGACTTGATTGTAACTTGTACTTGATGGATT
Organism: Tanacetum coccineum; assembly: GCA_026074375.1. Taxonomy (NCBI): domain Eukaryota; kingdom Viridiplantae; phylum Streptophyta; class Magnoliopsida; order Asterales; family Asteraceae; genus Tanacetum; species Tanacetum coccineum. The sequence goes on along the minus strand of BQNB010001331.1, from coordinate 5,888 downwards.
GTACATGTTTCCTTAGGAAAATGGATGTAAAATGGCTATTTTGGATGTCATGCTTAATGACTTGTACATTATGCTTTTATGGACTTGTATATTGACTTAGAGGGAGTTTATATTTCAAATGAGATGTTATATTACTTGTACATATGCTTTAGTAGCTTGTGCATTCACTTTAGATATTTACTTTTCATGAAATTAGGGTTTAAAGGGATAAGATAACAGTTTAAAGCTTGTCTTGATATAACGTTGCAAATGGTACATTATATGAGTAATGTACTTTGTAAAAAGGATATTAAGATATTGACTTGACATATTATGATGTTTGCTTGATATATATGTAGATAGGATTGCCATAGATAGGTTGCGTGAGCTCGTTAACTTTAGTTATGCAAGTTGCGTTGCATATTGAGATATTGATAATGTAAGTAATGTAATAAAGGGATAAATTTCCCTGAAAAAGGTGGTTCATATATAATAGATAGATAGTACATTCTATCTAACTTAATAGATGGATATTTACATTAATGAAAATTGCAAGTTGTTATAGTCTCCACCCCTTAAAGAAATCTCGTCCCGAGATTTAGTTGAAAGTTGTATTGGTATTGTTTAGGAATAGATGTAGGTACTGGGCATGAATTTGATCTTTATGTTAGGCTAATCAAGGTCACAAGTCCACGTGTGTGATGCATTTATAATTATGTTGCGCACCATAATTATACTTGTCTCCTTTCACACGTCTATTTATTTTCAAGACCACACCTCTTGATGACAACCAATAGAATTTCTCCAAATCTTGATATATCTTGTCAGAACCTGGGTGGATGGAATACTTCAATTTATGGGACCTGTGGGTTATGGGCTCACTATGCTTCTGCTGCGCTACTCTGATTACACTCTAATTTGGTTTTCGGAGAAACTAGTTTATAAAATTTAAGGATTCATTAAAGGGATAGTCGGGTGGTGATGTAGTTGACCTAAATGAAGATGAAGATATTGGAATGGGTGATTCAACAGGTGTCTCAGCATCTTTAGGTGGTGAAATCTTCTCGGGAGGAAAGAAATCTTGGGAATCAAACATCGGTGGAGGTACAATAGCTGGTAGAGCAATAATAACTTAAGGTGGTGGAATGGTATCATATGCTTGTATGATCTTCATATACGGATCATCATGAAAAAGTGAGATAGATAGTGAGGATAAAAATCTTTAGTTAAATCATCTGAAAAATTAAGAGAGGTGTTTCCTGGTGAAGACAAAGAATAGTCTAATAAAGCCAGGATATAGTCAGGAGAATGTGTAGAGGAAAAAGTATCCTCAACGTCGAAATCAATAGGATAATAATATGATAGATATATTCGGGAGTACACATAATTCTGTATAACAACTCAGTGTAAATAACATAAGTTATTTATATAATAGTATAGTAGTTATGTTTTTTACATACTATTCAGAAAAAGTTGTGCATCTTCATAATTCAAGGAATGTAGTGGCACGGAGGACATTGATGGCAAAAGCAAAGTAGTTATAGTTAAGGTTTTACCCTTATTCTCTATAACCGTGAGCTCTAATACCAATCTGTAACACCCCTATTTTTACATATAGCAGCGGAAGCTAATCTGGGGTATTACTTCATGAATCATAGACACAATCATAGAAAACGACTCAAAAGAGACATTTTTAAAAGATAAGTTATCATTTATTTAAAATCAGAGTTTTACAAAGGCAGGTCCCAAAATCTAGAAACATACAATGTGAATGATAACAAGTTTTAGCCATCTTCAAGTCCATGCCACTCCATGCCATAAGTTGCCCAATTACCTGGGATAAACATGCATAAAAATGGTCAACACAAAGGTTGAGTGAAATTCATAGGTTTGAAATGTAATAGTTGAATACAAGTTATAATGGAAATATTGGCATTGCAGGGACAATTATCATGGAGAACATTTATTCATATGGAGAACAGTATTATTATGGAGAACAATATTATCATGGAAAACAGTTGAATATTATATGGTTGAATGCAAGTTTAATAGTGATTGGGCTACGTTGTTATACACCCGTTATTGGTAATAATTGTAACGAATACAATTATCATGGAAAAATGGTAACATTATTATTGTACCTAAGCTCATGACATCAATACGTTAACAGGGAAAATCACCGTAGTGATATTGGTTGAGGAACTATGTCCCCGTGGAAAAGGTAACTTGCCAAGGTTACCTATTAGGACAAATATAGTGCGTTTGGCTACCCTATGAATGGGTATACAAACGGGAGTCGTCACCCCCAATAGATCTATTCACAATATTCGCGCTCACTCGCAATGCAAGTAATTAATGATTCATGATATGGAAATAATGGCACTGGAAGCTACTTAGGCAATAATATATCTGGATAGCATACAGTTGGAAAAACACTTGCATTCATGGTTTATATCAGGTATCACAGGTTTATAAAGTATTCAAAAGATTGAAATGTGGGGTTATGAATTCATTAAGTCTTTGAAAAGTAATCACATTGTTATAAGATAAACGAGTATGTAAAAGAGTTTGTAACAAGCATGTATCCCCCTTGTGGGTTTATGAAAATATTAAAAAGATTAAAAAGCGAGGCTATGAACTCACCTTAACAGGGAAATCTGATTAACGGCAAAAGTATATCAAAGGAAAGGCGTATGTATGGTAGTACGACATTATCTACTCGGGCGGAAAGTATTTTAACTTGAAAGAAAGCAGCTTCGTCACGTAACCTAGGATAATATGTCGAGTCTTAGGAAGATTGTACTCTAGAACTTTGATTCTAAGAGTTTAATATTGTTATGAGTTTGATTGGAGAGTTTGGAATTATTGTATCACCGTTCGGGCCATCATATTTCAAAAGTCATTCAGTAAACATTTGAGGAGCTTGGGCACTTTAAATCGTAAACCTAACAACTCAGTCACAACGTAATACCAAGATGAAACCCCTTAATATTAAGCTCCCTAGTATTGTGATATGATATAATCGGTTTTAAGCGTTTTGCTCAATAACTAGAAATGTTAAGCACGTCAAGCGTTAATTAAAGTTATGTTTTGTAAGGTTTTGAATACTTTTTATACTTTTTATACTTTTTCAAAATGTTACATTTTAGACCCTTAAGAATGAAAAAAGGCAAAATATACCCTTGGAGTTTGTACTTTTACAAGTTTTTTTTGGGGTAAAAGGGACTCACCCCTGGTAAAATATATTAATCACCCAAAAGCGTTTAAGAACAATGGAATGTGACTGAATGTCA